>SMLS01052389.1:0-12543 GCA_004785975.1 Popillia japonica
TTCTATTTCAAGAACTAGAAATTGATCAATTTTAAGATCTAAAACTTGATCAATAAATTGACAGATGTAAAACCAGCTTTACGCATACGTCATTGCGAAGCATTAATTGTTAAACACAAATCCCGCCTACAAAACCAGCGCTTTTAACCTCTGTTGAAATAAATTTCAAATTTCCTTCGCACTGACGTCATGCGCGGCTTTGACGATATTTAGTTTTGAAACGAGCATACCTTTATCTGTGTATCCTGTACTGAATGCTTTTTATTAGTTCTGATGCAATACAATCACCCTCACATCGGCGCAGCGGTCTTGCAGGGAAATTGGCCCGCTCTAATAATAATATTTTCAATAACTGACGAATTTGATTTATAGTAGAGTATTTATTAACCTCGTACTTAATAATACTTACAAGCTTTGAGTTATTATAGTAGCTACAAACATAAAGCCGTAAATATTTGATTAACAGTTCTCGTAGTATATGAGACGAAACATCTTGATATAACAGTAAGTATACACTTTTAGACTAAACACATACATATATTCGAATTTTAAAATTTCGTATTATAATTCTATCTATCATTACAAATACAGATAGTTTTGTTACGTACAAGATTATTCTTCATTTTCGAAATTCAAGAATAAGAAAAACGATGCATTTAACACTAGAACTAGAGATATTAGCTTTGGATAATTGCATTGGCGGAACAATACTTGCAGGTTGTGTAAAATCAGTATGCAAAATTGTATCTGAAAGAAAAAAATATAGAATATACCTACTATACAGTTATTATTATTCCGAAGTAGACCCTTAATATGGCAATTTTTTGCCATATTATCATTTCGACATGGTACTTAATCTATAAATATGAAAATAATGACTAAAACTGTAATTCTGATGAAAAAAAACCATTAGGTATACTTCGTTTTGGATAAACAATATTTTGTGAAGTGAGAGTTACCTAGCGCTTTAAAATTTGAGATATGTCTAAATCACGTCTAAATTTACTAAATTTGACAGAAGTTTTTCGTTAACGTAACGTTAATGTTAAAATTATTTCGTTTTATTATACATATATTTTGAACTAGTCCTTTTTAGAGCTCAATAAAAAGTCTGGTAAAATCATTTGTAAGTAATTCTATCCACAACTTTCTCTTGAACAAGTAATTAATTTTAAATTAACTAAATTTTAATGCCATTGTATTTACACCAGAGCAAAGTGCTTTTGTATTAATAGCGCATTTTGATAGTGAGACTCGAAACGCAGACGTAATATGGGTTTACTCCTTCATTACAGTCTTGTTTCGATCCATTTTCTAAAGAATATCATTATTATATGTATTTTTATGACCTTTATGTACTTATCTGATGTTGCTGATGCTTTTTTTGAATTTTATCACATTAAGCTCTTGATTATGTTTTTTTTGCAATGTTTTTCCCTAGTCCTTGAACAGAATTGTTAGAGCTTGACAAAAAATACAGTGCTATAAAGATTCTTCTGATTATAAAGTTACATTTAAAATATATCTTAATTTGTCCACGATATTGTAGACATAATCCTATATATCAATGAATTTCTTTGTTTGTAGATAATTTTGTTGATAGGCATTGCTAGTTGTTTATTAATTGACACGAATTAAATGTCAATTTAATGCCGCTGAAGAATTTGTGTAACGAAAACCTAATAAATTGTAAAGGTTCTAGAATAAATTGATCTTTAATCGAATTAAATGTGTTATAATTGACCTAGAATAGGAAAAAATTATCCGCAACTAAAGAATATCCCAAAGTAAATATTGATTATGAAACCCTTAGGCCCCATAAACGCTCTATTGTAAAACAGTTAGAAAACAAGAGCTGTATCTGCAAAAGGAAAGTCTACAGGAAGACTTAGTATGTTAACTTGACCAGTCATTGATGATATCCGGAGACGTATTGGCCAGAGTCCAAGAAAATTATTACATTTTTATGATAACCAAATTATAAATTGTGGATTGGTGCCTCCTCGCTTTCCTGATCTGACTCCTGAAGATTATTACCTATTTGGAAAATTAAAAACTAACATTTCCTGAAAATTGTTTTCACTGTGCTACATAAGACATTGATATGAGTAACGTAAGTATAAATTTGTATTTAGCGTTTCAGTTCATTCATTACAAATTTTAAGAGCACTTATCGTTTTTTTCAGTTTTTAGCGGATATTTTTATTGGGAAATTGGGTCTCCTACACAACATTGAATCTATTTCACTGGATATTAGTAGAAATTCTTATTGCTATTAGTTCCCGAGAAACTAGCTGCAAAAATAAATTTTAGATATCCCGCATTCCTGAGCAAATAAATTAGCATCCCATTATAGTAGTGCAAATATGTACATATATTCAAACAAAGTTAAAATAAAACAAAGTACAAAAATAAATGATCAGTTTTTCTAATTTTAAAAGTTCATCATACATACGAATAAACAACTCGACAATATATTCAAGCGCGCTAAAAAGAGATTCTAAATATTCTCTTCAATCAGTAGAAGATTTTCAAATTGACTTCGCTTGCTTAATACGTCGAGTCACCATGATCTTTTGGTTTCCCTTACCCACTGTTTGTTACACAACCACTCAGCCTTTATTAATTTAAAAAAAGCAGTTTATAATTCCAGTAAGGAAGTTAGGTATAATACCAAATTCATTTTGCTTTTTAGTAATGGAAATGAGTAATCCATGTAACAGGCGTTAGCTGCATTTAAGCTATGTCGCATGGGATGACTTTCAAGAAATAATAAAGTAAATGTACAAAAATTAGTCGAAAATACGTAAAATAAGGTAGTGAGCAAGATGTGTAAATAGCAAAGATTGAAAACCGTTCGTAAGTAAGCAGTGCAAAATATTTTTTTAATTGCAACTAATTTCAAACAGCGAAGGCTAAACTCAATGTTAGTCACACTGTGACAAATATTATGCCAGGCACAAGAAGTATCTATGACAAGTCTTAAACATTCAAAATGTTGATTGAGAAGAGGGAAGATGAAGATGAAGAATATGTTCATAGGTCTTCTACAATTTTATTTTGTAGCGTAAGATATTAGCTTTAAATATTCTACCCACTGATAGTATTTGTTAATAGACCAATTTATAAAGAACGTAATAAATTAGACATCTCGCTTCAGACATTGTTTATATATATTAAAATGTATACCTATGTTATGTAGTCTAAGAAATTTTCTCGACCTAAAATTTACTGAAAAATTATGAATATCATTAGCATACCGTTTGTAGTTGTGTCAGACGCCTTTTCCATGTAATATTCTTTTCAAATTTCGGAGTTAAGCTTGTTATGAAATTGTAAGAATGCATAAGCGTGTGATGGAAAGAATTGATAAATCCTAATAATGTACCATGTCCACCTGAAATGAATACTTCATTAATAAAGTTTTGAAACATATACATAATCTTTACTTATATGTATTTTATCATAAGTTATATTAGTAACGACTTGAATATTCGTGATTTCTTTATATTTTTCGTAAACAGTAACATGTACTATCGAGGTCATATTAAACGACCTAAACCGCAATAAAACGTGTCCACTGTAGAGTTTCCATCCTGCAAAGGCAACGTTACGAAAACCTCAAACGTCAACTAGCACAACACCAGCATCAATTTGTATAAATGTTAACAAATGTTAGTCGATCGTTTGAACTACGACTGCAACGCTGTATTGACGTTATGGGTCAACATTTTGACAATTTTATTCAGTATACTTTTTATTTTATCTAACTAGTTAATTCACAACATTTAAAAAGAAACCAATTTTTCATTTTAAATTTCAACTATCTTGTAAACCCAAAGAGTCAAGTGTAGCGAATGATTCACAAAAAGAAATGAGTCGATTAATATTTATCGAAAAGTCACAAAAATATAGGATGTTCCGTTTAAATTTAATGAGAAAATTAAGGACCCGAGTTATGACTCACCCTGAATACATGACATTTTTTCTTATTAAATTCTAGAACCAGGAAAAATGGAAGACGTAACCATATAAAAAAAGTTTGTATATTTTTTTTTATTTTTGGTTATGGTTATTTTTTTTTGTTTTTGTTTTTTAATACACCTTAATTTAGATGTAAAAACGGTCATAATTCTTTAAATACTCGGAATACAAACCCTATATGAGGAGGATCGTAAAAATAAGCAGATTTTAAAAATGCAAGTGTTCCAGTACAGGTTCTATAAATATGAAGGTGTTGTTATATTATAGTTATTTTACCCTATCAATATAAATTAAAACAAATATAGTGTGTAGGTACTATATTTTTATTATACCTGTGTACATATACTACATATGATTGTGTAGAATATTAAAAGAAACTATATACATAAACTGAGGAAGACATTTTTGAATGTAAAATTGATGATTTTTCATTGATTTGAAGGTATTGGATGTCATGCTTAATGATTGTTATCACTGTTATTTATCTATCAGTGTGCAGTTATTTATTAATGTCTTTTAAATATGAATTTAATCTTGACCATGAACACAATCTACATTATCTGTCCTATATACGCACTAAAGACTCTTCCTACCTGCAAAAAATTTTACACCAATCCAACTACACAACGGCATTACGGAGTGATGATATATATGGAAAAATGATAGTCGATTATTTTTCTTTTTAAGAATGAAGAATACCTATAATGACAAAATTATTTCATTAATTAGCTATATAAGTATTTGATCCTTACCGTATCTAAAAGTGCAATCATATTACGCATGAAATACCACCACACCGATTCTGCTATCTATAAAGAAAACAGTACCCTTATAATTAGCAGACATACAATCAATAAAGTTTATTCGTAAATAATACTTACATTGTGATATTATTGTCCGAAATAAGAACAAGTTACTATTACGTTTCAACCTTAATTACAACTTGAACTGGCTATTCTTATGATATATTATATATATATGTATATCTCATAATTCATAACAAGAGATTTTTGAAGATGGATGATTATATCTGAAGTTGTTGGTTGAGCTATTTCCATCGTTTGTAGGATTTTTATAATCCGACGGTTCGGCAGTTGCTCTACTGCTGTCATCAGAGTAGCTCCAATTTTTTTCTGACCTCATTTAGCAAATTGTTATTCTATGCCACAGGTGGAAAAAAACTATGTATAAAAAAATAGCATGACATGTATCATTTGACAACACATGTCTATATCGTGATCATATTGTATGCGCAGATGTCGATGCGCCATGGCCTGCGCAGGTTTTTTTATGCGCCATCAGTTTCTGCCTCTGGTATTGTGCTTGCCGGTCTTCTGCTTAGGCTATTTTTAATCATAGGTAACTAGACATTTTTAATATCCACGCTTAGTGGTATGGCATTTGGTGTTGTGGCCATATACGCTGCTTCTTTTAGTTTTCTTTTTATATAATGCTTTTTTCTTGCTAGGATTGTCGCAATTTGTTAAATGAATTTAGACAAATCACGGCGTAGAGGAACTGCCGAAACGTCGGATTACAAAAATTCTATAAACGATGGAAATAGCCCAACCAACTACTTCAGATATGTATATCTCACAATGGCTTACTTTAAATATTACAGCCACTCGACATTGCGTTACATTGGTTTCTCAAACTACCTTTACAAATTCTCAAAAATATTAAAATTAGCTTTAGAATATATTACATATATGGACGTTCTAACTGTCTAAGGCAACGACTAAAAGTGATATTAGTTAACTTACCCTTACAGCTGTGGGAGTGTTTGAATAATCTATAGGTTGACAAGCAAAACTGTAATTTTCTCTCCAACCTCCTTCCATATGCTGAAACAAATCATGTTCGAACGAAGACAGTTATAATACTTAGTAAACATGAAAGTGAGATCACTAACCTCGTATACTATAAAGACATTCAATACAACTTGTGTAATATGGTAAATACGTGTAATAGTCTTTAGCTCCATAGGTTGCCTTTCTTTCATAAAGTTAGGCCCTATCCACAAGCAGAAATATAAATACGTGGCTAAAATCATCAACAGTGGTATTGGAGAAGCCATTAATAACCAGTCCCTGGTTCTAGGGTCTATAAACATAACTATTTAAAAATCATGAATTATAGTCAATTTTTTTTCTAACCGCTTTTAGTTTCCATAATGTATTTATATATGTCAACAGCAGGATATATAATTCCATGTAAAACTTCTCCGCAGACAACTGGAAATAAATGATATTCATTCTACTTTATTAAATTTCCGGTGAAAGAGATATATACATACAATATGTATATCTTCATACATATATGTAAGTCCATACATATGTACACGAATCTAAAAATGAGCATGATAAACGAACTTTTATCTGAAAAGAAATTTATTTTTCAAAGACATACATATGTATGTACATACTTAAAAGTGGATATCTAGTTGTTGTTTGCAGAGACTACTGGCAGCATACACACTCGAGCAAATAGGGTACCGCATATTTTATAGAATTAGATTACTAAGTAAGACTTGAAACAGTTTTAAGACTCTTAACACCTAAAGGTGTACCCAGTGTGCAATTAATTGGTATGACTGAAAAATTTGTTGGCGAAAACTACAATGGGTTGCATAATTTCCAAGTGGTTTCACTTAGCAGCTAGATGCCGTGCAATTTCACCTATTGCTTACAAAAGGAAAATGTTTGGCATTACCTAAATACGTATCTAGTTAACATATATCTATTGAGAAAAGTTCTTGCTCCTGTAGAGCGTTTTTTGGTACCTAATCGCTGGAAACAGTTTTAATAAATGCGTTTATGCACTACAACAACTATAACTTCAACGGTACCTTTAACGGTTTATCTTAACAATATTGTGATTGCCACCCTAACATTTGAAAAATAGATTCTGTATTTAACAAAGCATTTTCTCACTTTCATTCTGAGCTTATTCTCAGTGAAGGTAAATGATACTTTTATCGTAAATTTAATATAAAGTATTGTTTATAATAATGTTCCTGATTAGTGTGACCTGATGGTCAAGCCAAAGAAAATGTGAACCATTCTACAATGACAGTGTACGAGAAGTATGATGTTTCTTTGGTATTGCTTTATGACATTGCCCTTTTGTAGAAATTTTTTCCCCTCTAGGATTGAATCATCTATGTCAAGCGTCTTATACAGCATTACCAACTGAAAGGATAATAGTTTATTGATGATGTAAAATATATTACTTTCTGACTGCAGCAATCTATGTATCTACATTTGTCATTGTACGCGGAAAACACGTTGCTGACCTATTGCTTAGAAAGGCATTGTAAAATGACCGTTAACTTGAGATGCACAGCAAGCTGAAGTAAGTATACTATAATAAAATATTATGTGGAACTATTTAAGAATCTATATAGGTATTACTCTGATCTGAAACTTAAATATATCTAAAACAATATCTTTCTATCGATGCGTACAAAATAGTTTTCTCATTAAATTAATACTCATTTAATTCAAGGTATAAATTAATGTAATGAGAAAAGTTGTTTTCTTGCGGTTATCGGGATTAATACAAATAAAGAAAATATCAATAATCTTAAGTGTTTTTATATATTAAAAATAACCTTGGAAGATTTTAGTTGTTGGCAACGTATAAATTATTTTGAAAGAATCTTTAATAAGTAATAAAGTGCAACAACAACAGATAATTTTTCTACTAAAATTGCGAGTTATAAATCTCTTCCAAAAGTTAGCCAGATTTAACATTTTATAAAGATTTCTTTAATTATACGACATTAATAAGAGAAATAATGAAAGATTAGAGATAAGTTGGAAAATCTATCTCTAATCTTGATTGGACATGCATATGAAGTGATCATAAAATGGTTCTTAAATTGTTTTAAAACTAATGTAAATAAATGATAGTTCATACCGTATATATTATTACTTACATACACAATATTTATTGATTACGCATTATATTACAATTCATACGTAAAAGAACCACATCCTATAGTTTTTCAATAAAATAAGCTATTCATTGTCACAGGTATCACTATCTGAATCACCTAAAGAATTATTTTTCTTAATATGAAACCCCGATAACCGTCAATTATAAAACATTTCCTTAATTTTGACGAGTTCCTGTTCATTCACGGACTTCATAATCCGGTTTCCGTATGTGTTGCCATAATATTATTTGAACCGTTACCATATCCTAAATTAACACTATAGAATAAACATAACATATACATAAGTGGCACTGATACGAAGGTCGTCGTATCGCCCTGGCTGGAGGATATTGCACTTTAATCACATCTTGCAACTACTTAAAGATATTTGGATGATATACTGTGACCATTGGCTCCCCAATATGCAAGAACTGTGGAAAGATAATTTATTTATATACAGGGTGTTAGGTAAACATGTGTCAAAAATGCAAGAGGTTATTCCTTGACCTATTCTAAGAATGTTTTGTCCTATGATGATTTTTTAAAACCCCCTTTGTTTCGAGGATACATATTCGATATTTGTTGAAATCATTAATGTAAATTAAAGTATGGTGTAGGTAAATGAGTTTATTAAGTACAAAAAGTTGTTAACAATGCGTTGTTGCTTTTTCGGACTCGGTCACTTGGAACGGCCACTTCATCTAATAGTGGTCGCATCGATCGCATTTGTTTAGATTTAGTGGCCTGTGGATGTTTGACGCGCATATATGACTGATCTACATTTCATCTATGGACTTGCCGATGGCAATGCATTAAAAGCTAGAGGATTGTATAGTGAACGATTTCCTGCCCGTAATGTTCTCCCGAAATATTTTCGAAAACATTCATCAACGTCGGAAGGCTCAAGAAAAATTAATGAGTGTAAGAACAGTACAATTGGAACAGAATGTGCTGGACATAATAAAGGAAGATCGAGATAGTTCTACGCGACGAATTGCAAATACTTTGAATGTAAGTCATTGGATAGTTTAGAAAATTCCTAAGGACAATTTGTTGTACCTATCCATACCACATTCAGCACAATCAGGTACAACTTCATGCTGATGTTCCTCCACATCAGTGCATTATTACAATGGATATTGCAAACACTAGTTCGCATCGCCCTATTCCTGTCACATATTCTCTTTACTCATGAAGCAGTTTCTCAGCGAATGCAATATGGAATTTTCATAACAACCATGAATGGGCAGATGAAAATCCGCAGCAGGTATGCAAAGATTCTTTTCAAAATCAGTTCTCGTTGAATGTTTGGGTTGGGATTGTGGGTGATTATCTAATGGGACTGGTATTTCTACGACAAGCAGTAGACAGCAGGAAGCAACGCTGCTTGAGTTTCTAAAGGATATACCGTACGCGACAACAATTGCAATATGGTTTATGCGCAATGGTGCACTAGCGCATTTCAGATTAGTTGCTCGTGATTTTTTAACAACATACGGAGATCTGCTGAATTGCTCGAGGTGGGCCATACGCTTTGCCTGCTCGATCCACAAGCTTACATACCCTGAATGTACTCTTGTGGGGATCTCTGAAGTCATTAGTTTACGCTACTCTATAGAGCATTCCAACCTTAGTATTCAGTATTATCTCTTATGGGATATATACATCTTTTCTTATCTTAAACAATCTGTAATAAATTGTCTTCTATTGTTTCAAAGCAATGGTGCCAGATCAATTAATATGTTTGCAGTTGGCAATGCTGGTGTAACTCCAGAACATAGGGCAAATATAACTTTGACAAATGTCGAAGTCGTTTCGAAGACCGATGTGACAAAATTGTCATCTGATTCCGTTTCACGTGAGGTATCTCTTCCCGAGAAACTTGTAAAATGGTCTCCTCTATATCATGATCTGGAGGAATGAACTTAGGCGGAGATATAATTCCCCCCTAGTTGCCTGACATAATAGGCCGCTCAGGAGCACAAAAAAATGTTAATTAAATTGTAAATATTAATAAACTAAATTACATCACGATCAATACGTAACTAACCTCACTTCAAACGTCGTACTCATTTGACAGCTTCCGCTTTTGGAAAATTCTAACTAAAAAGTATTTCAAATATCTTGTCATTTATTAATCGCTGCCAACCTAAATTAGTCGTGGCAACAATGTTGTCGGTTTCCATAAGACACGTACTGAATACTAGGGTTGGAATGGTCCATAGTAGAAAATTTGAACGATTTGCGAAAGCGAATAATAGCTAGTTTTAATTCAATTATAAATGACTCGGCTGTCTTTGAAAGAGTTCGGCCCTCAATGACGAGAAGACTTTTATTGTAGATTGAGCAACTTTACATGTTACTGTGCAAATTTTGTTTGTCCTGTATATCATAACTAAAATCATTACAGGACAAAATATTCTTAGAATTGGCCGAGAAAAATTCTTTGAATTTTTGTCATATGTTTAGCTAACAGCCTGTGTATATATGATTATAGCCATTGTTAGTCAACATTGTTTACAATTCCCAGCTAACTCCCCAGACGATGATTCTATTGAACATGCATGACATGCGTAGGAAGACGTATTCACTCACAAATTCGCGCTCCTTTAGTGAGTTGCAGACCTTCAAATTGTGTTTAGAGCAGTGTAGGAAACATTTCTCAGCAATTATTTGAAAAGTCCGTTTACTATGTCAAGACAAATCAGCCGTCGAAGCAGATCATACGCCTTCTGAATTTTTATTTTTTATAACAATTAGCAAGATTATATTCCTCTCTCTCTAATTTTCTGTATTTATTCCTACACAAAAATGTGTATTTTTTTAATTTTTATTTCTAATAAACTTTAAAACGCAACTAAATGGTTATGTTTATATTTAGCCTTAGGTTAATTTCCTACTGCTGACCCGAATATATTCCGTGGATGATGCACGAATCAATTATTGCACATGTATCAGGTAAAAATTTATTATACATCAACATCGGAGGAAAATAGCGTTCTCCGAAATGTAATAGATTTCATTGAAAATTTTTTTTAACAATAACTTAAGAAAAAGAGCGCAAAAAGAAATTGTCAAAATTTGAAGTAGTAATTTTAAGTTTGTACGAATAGCTTTTGACTATGTCCATAGCTGACTTTTCAAAGTCCTTTTTACCACTTTTGCGATAATTCTTCTAGCCTTAATTTATTATATAATAATAATTATTATTATATTTTAGTGACATTAAGGAAATATGTAGTCGATAATGTCACCTTAATTATGCAACGTTTGGAACTAAATATCATTTTCCTCAAATTATTATAATCATACATACATATCCATATGCACGTTCGCCCTCTTTAGCAAATAGTTACATTATTATATTTTTAATATAAATTATATGTATAAAGTATCTGACAACTCATTCTCTTAGTGTAATATATGTATCTAAAGAAAAAATAATTTTGAACTTACTCGCAATTATCTCACTCATGGTTAATCGAAACACTGATCTACATGGAAAATTAAGATCACTAAAGAATATTAACACAAATAAGAGCTATTAATTATACATGCAACCATGTTTAAATTTCACTTCGGAGTAACTTTATTAAACATTGATGAAATGTTGTAACAGTGTTATTAATATGATAACTTCCAGTAGAATAGTGGGCGGAACAAACAGTAATTAATGTTTTATAATTTACATGATATTTGACAGTATAGGTAAGTTTTGCAGGCTAATTATACAAGGTGCCTCTAAAAGGTCTTTACACACGCCTACCACATATTCCTTAGACCAAAATAAGCCGATTTAAGTAAACTTACCTTAGTCCAAACTCGCTTAGTTTGGTTGCTATGCGTTAAAATGAAGTTAAAATTGGAGAGTGAACGAAACACGCATGACCATTACGAAAGCTAACATTTTTTTTGCTGTCTGTAGTAGTCTGTAGTCTGCCGTTAAAATGAAGTTAAAATTGGAGAGTGAACGAAACACGCATGACCATTACGAAAGCTAACATTTTTTTTGCTGTCTGTAGTAGAGACACGAAATAATTTTTATTCGATAGAGTATTCAAAAACGATTAAATTATGTCTGTAAAATTTTCTTATTTTTATTCGTTTTCGAGAAAAACGAAAAAAAGTGCTTATGGTCGTGCGTTCGAAAAAAAGTAATCCAGTCGCCTATGATTTCTATCATAAACAAATGAATTTGGCATGGCTAAATCTAATGCTCAAATAAAGACTACATGTAAACGAATAAGCTTAGTAAAAGTTCACGGTTTCGAAGATACTGGGTAACTTATTTACTACAAAAAAGGCTATAAGAATTGATTACGCTAATGGTTTTTACGAAATTTGTATTTTAATAATTCGCATTAGGCTATTTTACACAAAAATTATCAAAAAAAATAAATAATTGAAACATGAACACAAATAATAAATATCTCACAGAAACTGTTGAAAGTGTTCCCCTTTTACACGCATACAAAGATTTATACGACGAAGGAAATTAAACTGTACTCTTTGCTAAATTTCTCCATCACCTCTAAGGTCATTTATAATACATACTTCTTTAATAATCACATTATCATCAGGAATTTAAATAATATATATATATATATATATATATATAT
>ML216387.1:0-13037 GCA_004785975.1 Popillia japonica
TCAGAAGTGTAGAACGTCTTACACGAGGATACTTTGTGTTTATCCGCTATTACAGAAAAAAGTAATACAAACCACATTGAAAATGGGTCAAGTTTTGCCGCACACTCTTAGTACACTCATGCAATTTTATCGATTGGTTTTCAACTTCAAAACCAATTAAAAATAAACTGCATTATCTATTATATTAATTGCAGTGTTGCATTTGCATTTAATTTTACGCTTAAGATAAATGTATCATTAACGTAACAATTGATTAGAAAACTAAAAAAAATTGAACTGTTATACAATGTGCCTCTGGATAGGTAAAACGACCTTGTGCTAAAATAACAAAAGTGCAAGATATTCTCAATTATTGGGATTTGACCGTGCATTCTTGAAGACTAATACCTGATAAATTTTCAATGTCTAAAAACTAGCAGTTGACAAAAAAAAACAAAACAACTATTTTTGTTGCAGGAAAAGCACTATCCATTAATAAAACATGACAATATTACTGAGTAAACTAGTTGATAATGAAATCTGTAGCCATAAACACATTTTTGGAACGATCAGCAGTCAATGTTTTTTATTATGAATGAAAAAATTTAACAAAATGCTACATTATTTATTTTACACAAAAATGAAATCTATTATTGTAATCTTTGGGATCTATGCTGCCAATTGTAGTAAGTTTGTAATAGTATTTAGGTTGGCAACAATAAAGACAGAGACTGGCAGTAACAGTCAGCTGACAGTCAGTAGCCTTCAGACATGCACAGGGAGTAGTTTTATTTTATTGCATCCTCATTCACACACAACATGGCGAAGTCAGTAGGATTCGAACCTACGCTCCCACATTCTAACACAGCTACGCTAATAAGCAGGTATAAGCGACCGAACACTAATTAAACGCGGAGGACATCTGAGATTAAAAGTGCTTAAACTGTATTCTCGTTTGACCGTGAACATCATTCACATAGAGCTAGGCACTACGACAAAAATCATCAAAAGAACATATAACAATATATTAATAATTGAAATGATCTTTAAACGTAATTTAGAGCCAATTCGAGTTTTTACGGTCCATTGTTAGTTTATTCTGCAGCAAAATAGCTTCCTAGTTCTCACTTTTTAATTCTTCTACAAATAGTTGAGAAAAAAAGACCAAAAAAATTAATTTCTACTTGCTTTTCTTGCGGAATGGAACGAATCGTCCTTGAATAATTAAGGATTTTTTCAATATAGTTTCTTTCTGCTCTCAGTGTATTTTAGTCATCATGCAACTGAACGTACACACCAATCATCTTCTAATTTAATTAAAACTGTTACTTTTTCAAATTCTGTCAAGAGCAGGTACACACATATTTATAGTATGACTTTTACAACGACAATTGAAAACGCTGTTTACATTAAAAGGTAAAAAATTGATTGGTTAAAAATTAAAATTTTGCGAATTGAGGAAATAATGGTTAGTTTACATTCTGGTACAAATCACTTTTGAGTGATTTACATACTTTACAATTACATGATCATGGCAGATGTTCTTTTATGTGAGTATTATTGTCGCATTATTAGCAACTCTTGAATTATATTTCGTCTTGTTAGGTGTCGTAGAAAAGCACTAGCATGCTCACATCAGAAGTAATATAAATTATTTGAAAATTTAATTAACGTAATAAATTTGAATTTACCGAATATTTCGCATTATGAGAACTCTATATAAAATTTTACATGTATTTTGCAAGGATTTAAAACTTATATTCTGGCACTTTGCGGCTACTTGATCTTAAATTGAAGGCTGTCTATTTTATTTAATCGTTTAATATGAAGCTAAAAATTACCAGCCCAGAAAATGTTAGATAACAGGAAACCAATTAAAGTCGTGGACTCCTAATACCAATAACTTGGTAATAATGTGTAGAATATGTTAAAATAATAAAACTTGTATCATTCCAGCTAAATTAAGAAAGAATAGATTCCTGTACATTCGAAGTGATTCTTAGCTACAACTATTTTATAAAAAAATACATAATAATACCTAAAAATTGGTTTAAAAGTTATGTACTGCATAACCCAATAATCAAATCTGATGTGATCTTAATCTGGTAATTTACTAAAACAGATGGTTCGGCTATTGCCTAAAACTTCAGATTCTCACCGAATAATTTTGCAAAATCTAACTCAAATGCTACGTAAAATAGTATATGTATATTAATTACTTCCACCTTTCTCTCACTAACTAATGTATCCTAAAGAAAAACAAATAATAGAACATACACAAATCGAAACTAGTACGTGAAACTTCTAATGAAAACAACAAAAGTTTAACGAATTAATTTTCAATTTCTACAAATAGTTAGTTTTATGTTAAATATAAAAACAGGACCACCAATGTTCTCTATTTTTAGTTTTTAGTTCTTCATTCCAAACATATAATCCGTTTTATGATAAAATTAGATTGAGGTCAAGATGAACTGCTAAACATGCCATTTGAATCGGTTCAATAAAGTATCTTTCAGTTTGCTATTTAAAATATTTATTCTATTTCTATTTATTTATTATATATTTATTTATGTGACAATTTTTTAAATTAAATCATAGTAGATATTGGTAAGTTACTAATTTTTATTATTTTTCTGTAATCATGCAATTTCCTTTATATGAGGCCCTCTGCCACTTCTTACAGCCCTCTTTAAAAACATTTTTTCAATATGTTTAAAACATATAACATATGTATGTATTTTATACATAAGATACACGAATTTTAGATTATACATAACTATACCTTTCCTATACATATTACTTACTTCTGTTCCTATTCTACTACGCTAGTACTCCTAAACTGCAGATAAGAAGAGATAAGAGAACAAATTTAGAGCAAAACTGTGAATTTGAGCAACTTCATAATATTGCAAAGAAATAAGAAATGTGTTTATTTGCAAATATTGGATACGATGTTTTTTTTATTTTTACAACAATAATACTTAATTAATCGTTCAACTGTTTTTAACGATATACACATCTTTGAAGATCATTAATTTAATTTGTTAATCATTATAAATTCGTGAAATCTTCTTATCATCATTATATTATTATGTTACTAATAATTAAGGGTTCAGCTGAAATTCATTGAAATATACAGTGTGTACCACTTAAAACTCCCACGTCAAATATGTCGGAAAGGGATAAAACTATTAGAATTTTGTGAGAAGCAGTTGCTAAAGAATATGGTTGACTTCAATATCAATATTGTGTTTTATTATTTGCAAATAAAAATGGCGCTGCTATCAAATATTTTGATTGCCAAAATCTTCATTTGCTTTTTATCGGGAAGACTATTAAAATTAATGCAAATGTTATTATTTGTCTTAGTTCCAAAAATTTTACGGTTTCATACTTATTCATGCTTAAAGGAAGTACCTATATATTTATGTTGAATTGTTGTCTTTATTTTTTACAGTTCTTTAAATAGATCAAATATAATAAATAAGATGTTCAAAATTGTTGTTTTTATGATTTCTACAAAACGTATATCAGCTTTTTAAGTAACCTCGCAAGAAAAAAAATCTATCGGGGCTAGATTTACCTGAGGACGCGATTAGTACCAAACTATCTGCTTGATTTAAATGGTTAGTAGTTACATAGGTATTTTGAACAGGTGCCCGTCTTGTGTATAACCACATATTGTTTCGCGGCTCTATTCGTAGCTCTCCCTACTAATGGTAAGCCATTTTGCAGGAATTGTAAGTAGCACACACTAGTTAATGTTTTATGACACCACCAAATAAACAAAAACTGTTTGATTTTTTATTTGCCTTATCCACCCAGGATAATCTTCTGACCAAGAACGGCCATTATTGTGAAAATGATATTTACCACTTCACATAATCTCATTTATTAAATTTATTGTTTTCTCTTAACGTTACAGAAAATTCTGTCAAGAATTCGGGTTCACGTGGATTAGGTTCTATCCTTAACTGGTGCACGAAATGGATTTTATACCGAAAGCATTTATGTTTTTTTAGAATCCTTCTTCTGTTAAAAATTGCTATAGCAGACATTTATTTCAAAAAACAGAGAAGACTCGATTTTTCGAATATCAATTCAGGATTTATATATGCTTAAACAACACGTTGAACTATGTTTTGGCGGAGAGAACGGCTGTCTAGGTTTTGTGGTTTCTTTACTATGGCACGTTAACTTTTCGAAATGTTGAAAAAACATAACTTAACTCCCCGTATATTATTACTTCGTCTGCGACGTTTCATTTTACATCTTTTACACCTTATATGTCTTCTACCTGAAATTGATAGTTTAGGAGATAATTAAGTATCTTTGAAAAATGTGTCATGGAAAATAAGCGTTCTCAAAGATTTATTGTCAAAGTCTGGAGGAGATGGCAACTTCCGATATAACCGGAAACGCAATGAAATTTAAAAATATTTTAATTGAAAAGAACACAATCGATTATACAGGGTGGCGCACCACATTCCCGTCGGTTTGTATACGAGAAACAGTAAAGTATTTTAAAAATCTTTTTACTAAAGGTTGTGTAGGTTCATTAGGAGCACATTTTAAAATTATTGGGAAATATACAAAGTGATCCAAAAAAGAGTTGCGTACCAAAGTTATGAAAATTTAAATGGAACACTCTGTATATTCGTGCATATTTTGATACTGTAGGGCAAATAAACGCTACTTACTGTTATATTCCCTATACCTAACTCAACCGGTTTTCGAGATATTTTAATATTTTTGAAAATATAGATAAATATTTAAGAGGCATTTCTGTTGCAATTGTGTTTATTGTTTATTCAAAGGATTAAACTTTATAATTAATTAAAGTTAATATCTAGAAATTATGTAGGGTGTTTAAAAACAAGATTTCTTTTTGGTTGAATGTTATAGGCAAGTAATTCTCTTGTAATTCTCTTCTAGTTTTTTAGTAATTTATAGTTTTTGATTCTAAACATTAATTTCCTACCATTTAATTCTCAAAAGTAGGTTTTGATGGAAACAAATGGCTAAATACCTATTAAACTAATCGTTCGATTGGTTTCGTTCTTAACTAAGTAAATAAAACTTTATTAAACAAATAACATTAAACAGTAAAAAAACTAGTATTTTAACAAATGCTCGAAATGATGTCCATCAGTTTTAATGCATAAACAAATTTTCTCTTGAAAAGACTGCTTCACTTTTGTTAAAATTTTTGGTGTTATATATAACGAAACGCTATTCTTGTTCGTTCTCTCATAAAGTCAGGAAGAGTTGGTGGTATACCGTACATTCTATCTTTAATATACCCTCAGGAGGCTTAGGTCTGGGGATCTTGCTGGCCAATGCTGAAGGCCGCCGCGTCCAACTAACTTATTGGGATATTGCCTATCCAATTAATTTCTCACGTCAATATGAAAATGTGCTGGCCCACCATCTAATTGTAACCACATACTCTGCCTAATATCAAGTGGTACATCTTCCAAAGGTACAGGCAAATGTTCTCTTAAAAGTCAAAGAAACATGGCGCCATTTAAGAGATCATCAAAAAAGAAAGAACCTATCACCAGCGTTCCAATTAATCCACCCCACACATTGACACGTCGCCGTCGCCTATGTTGCCTGTCGCTAGTTCTAAAAAGATGGGGATTTTCGTCAGTGTAGAAATGAAAATTGTGACTATTAACTAATCCATTATTGTGGAATGATAACTCATCCGAGAAAAGAACAATATCGAAGAAATTTTTGTCATCACTAACTCTTTCTAGAACCCACAAACAAAAGTCGCGTCGTCGATCGTAATCTGACTCCAAAAGTTCTTGGTGTAATTGAATACGATATGAATACAATTTTCTACCAGAGAGACGATAACAACAAACTCATTTTGTGCATTGCCCGTAACAGGTCTCTGCCCTTCTGGTTTCTTATAACTCACGCTTCCTGTTTTTCGGAGAACTTGCAATAAATTTTCTAATGACCGCCTGTCAGGATGACACCTGTTAAGATATTTTTGAGCATAAACTCTTGATACTAGCAAGCAATTTCCGTCACACGCTCCGATTACTACATCATATCAACTTTTTCGTTTTAAGAATACGTTCTCATTTTAATTATTGAAATTATTTCAACTCATCGAAGAGCGATAATAGTTTAACCAACATGTACTGTCAAATAATTTATTTTCCTTGAAGAAATGATAACAACGTCAGAGCCTAATTTAAATAAAAAAATATTTAGCTCAATCATGTAAAACAGAAATGCCTCTTAAATTTTTATCTACATTTTCAAAAATATTAAAATATCTCGAAAACCGGTTGAGTTAGGTATAGGGAAAATAACAGTAAGTAGCCTTTATTTGCCCTACAGTATCAAAATATGCACGAATATACAGGGTGTTCCATTTAAATTTTCATAACTTTGGTACGCAACTTTTTTTTGGATCGCCCTGTATATTTCCAAATAATTTTAAAATGTGCACCTAATGAACCTACACAACTTTTAGGAAAAAGATTTTTAAAATACTTTACCGTTTCTCGTATATAAACCGACGGGAATGTGGTGCGCCACCCTGTATATAATTCTGACGTTTCAAATTTAAATTTTGGCCAGAAGCGCATAAACTTCTAATGGACAGTCTCGCTGAGACATCCTGTATGTCTATTCCGAGATACTACTGTTTTGAATGAATATTTCATATTTTTTAATGCAATTTAGTTTGTTGTGTTGATACTGTTTATCTGGGCACCTATTCGTAATTTATTCTGGATTTAAAATATAAAAAATAGGAACAATAAAGCAACAGCAGAGTCCAAAAATATTCATTCTCACGTGAATTATTTTCTTATTCTCATCAAAATGCTATTTTTATGATCATAATAGTTCACCAATTCTAATAACATGCTTTGCAAAACTTGAAATATGATTAACATGAAATTCTAGATAGCGTGATTTATCAACATTTACTTTGTAAAATGTAAAATGAAAAATATTTGACAATTTTGCTGCATTATTCATGAAATACGCCACACCTAAGTTAAATAAATTACCATAAATTTGGTCAACAGTAATAACTAATAAATATCAATAAAATAAAGCAATAAAGAAAAATCTAACCAAAATTAATTAGAGAAAAACATATGGTGCTTGCAGTATGGAAAAAGCGTATATTGATAATACAAATACAATTCTAAAAACGACAAAAAAATAGCACTAAGTTATGTGTCGTGTATAAAAGTACCACCAAAATAATCAAAATAAAATACTCTTACTAACATCTTCATAGAATTCATACGCTCGTTCACGAGGTTTGTCATTTGGTTGGTGAGCCAGATCGTCCTCTTGATCTTTCTTCTTAATCTTGAAACAACAAGAACAACAACAAGACCAACACGTCTTGTTTTTAGCTTCTACCATCGTCACGTGCGATATTCATTGGAATGAGTACGGACCTGTGTACACGTAATATAACGCATTTAACAATTATACAATAATATTTTATTTGCGCGCGGCTGCTTCTTGGCAATGACGAACTTTTATAAATAAAAATATACTCGATGTCATAGCCTTCAGCGTACGCCTCGTATTTATGACTAAACTCCTGCTCTGCATACGAATTTATATCACGCAAACACAATATCTCTTATCGTATTTCAACTGTATATTTTTACATAGAAATTGTCTATGAACTACATTGGCGCGCATATTTTAAATATTAAACCACAATGAAGATATTTCTACTTTCAGGTGACTACACTACATCTTCCTACAGCCACAACAAATATCGAAAGTGTTTGTGTTGCTACTGCTAGTAAATACATA
This sequence comes from Popillia japonica, assembly GCA_004785975.1. Taxonomy (NCBI): domain Eukaryota; kingdom Metazoa; phylum Arthropoda; class Insecta; order Coleoptera; family Scarabaeidae; genus Popillia; species Popillia japonica. The sequence continues at coordinate 7,795 of ML216387.1, forward strand.
AGTAATGTTATTTTATTATTAGAATCATTCAAACATATAACAATACATAAAGGTAAACGTACGCAGGTAGAACGCAAACACATTTCTACCTGGACACAACGTAGAAATCAATAAAATATAACTAACCGAGTGTGCAACCGAGTAAGTACTTATCAGTACTTATTAAGTAACAAAATATCATGCGCATAAACTAGAAGTTCTACGCAAAGTGTGAATAAAAAGAAAATAACAATATTTCTATAAATACCCCATCCATACCTTTGACGTGTATGTACGAGTACAATCAGCCCGTTCAGTTATTATACCAAACGAACAAAATTGGATACGTGCTGTTATGTCTTGTATAGTAACAACAGAAGAATTTTGGTAAGACTGAGATACGTTCATTGAAAATCTGAATCATTCATTCTGGTAAACACAAATACTAATGGATTTAACTTTCTATTATTATAGTATTTACTTTTGTACAGTTGGGTACAAAAGAAAGGAGCAGTCGGTATATTATACCCTACGGGCCCTGTTCAAACGTACGACCTACATATTACATACATACATATATGCGCTTCTCTTATTTTTGTATTTAACAAAACAAATAATAATAATAATAATAAATGGCCTTTATTTATCGCTTCTTCTCGACTGTTACAACAGAAATACATTAATATACGGCATAGTCTTACAATGTTCTGTTGATAAGACATGTATTATGCAGTAAAATAAAACGTAAAGTTATAATATTTTACTTAAAATACAACAAAACAAAATCTTAGACGTTGCATCTATATCCTGGTTGTGGCTTACTCGTAGTGTTTCCACTATTAAAAACTACAACGAGAAAGTCTGTAACACCTAACTCTTTGAAGTTTAGTCCATTATAGATTTTCTCATTTTGATATACATAGGTGCATATATTAAGGACCGGACTGCCAAACTTAAAAAAATGAGCGACTTATTGAATAATCATTTTTTACTATACCTTGTTTTTTAATAGGGGAAGTGAATTGACTATAGCCCGCCCAAATATAGAATTAAGGCGGCCACAGACGTCGTTCTTTTCTAGCAGTTTTGTCGGCACGGGTAAAACTGTCGGGTAAGAACGAACAACGATGTCGTCCACACACGTACCGATTGTTTCGTTCAGTTTTTCTAATATCACCGTCTGATAAACTGTGATGGATCCTACCGCTGTGTTAGCAGTGGCGGCGGCAATGGCTATAAAAGTTACAAAAAGAAAACGATCATTGTACGCTTTATTTTTTTTCTCCCTGTCCGAGTATTCTGTGGATTTAATTTTCCACAGACAAGGATAACTTCTATACAGTGCTATGAACTCAATCACAAATTGTTTATTAAAGTTTCTTAAGTCACACATGGTTATTTGAAATCGACTGTTCGCAAAAATCAGGTCGACACTACTGTTTAAAACCGTCCTTCTTACGCGCGGTGACGCGCACACCTACAGACTTGCACGAGCACGTTCAAAACGGACGGAGAAAATCAAGCCACGGCAGATATTTTTGAACGCCAGCAAGAAGGACGGTTTTCAGTCACACACGATCCATTTTACCCGTACAGTTTTACCCGTGCAGACAAAACTGCCAGAAAAGAACGACGTCTGTGGCCGCCTTTACGATTGGTTTGTTGTCGGTCATGTTTACACTGCCAAAATTTTGTATTTTAGCGACGACATCACAAAGAAAATTACAATGTATACGCAGTGGACGAAATGGCAAAACAGAGTTATAAAATTGTACTTAGATTACCACCTTACAATTGTGAATTGAATCCTATTGAATTAGTTTGGGCACAAATAAAAAATGAAATAGCTGCAAAAAATAAAAGCTTCAAATTAGCTGAAGTGACAGACCTTTTGTTAACCGCTACTACAAATGCAACCTCAGAAACATGGACAAAATGTGTAGAACATGTGATTAAAGAAGAAAGCAAAATATGCAAGTTAGATGGCTTAATAGATGATGTAGTGGAGTCATTTATTATTTCGTTTGGAAATGATGACGCGACAGTGATATGGACAGTGATAGTGATTCTGTTGAAGAATTGTAGAATTATGTATTTAAAATATAATACCATTATTGTAGTTTGATCGACCAGCTAATGCTTCTTTCTAATGTAATTTATAATAGTATGTAACATCAATTTTAATTTCTGAAATACAAATTTTATGTTAATATATTTGATGTACTACAAATATGTATAATGCAAATATATAATAAAATACATATTAAAATTATTGTACACTTTTTTATAAATGTGTTGTAGGTATATTTAAATTAAATATGGAAGTGTAAATAATACATACTTGATTCCATTGTAATTCATCATTTGAATATGCCGCGAAATTAGCTGTCAGGTTAATTTACCTATGTGATGCGGATTTTACAATTTACTCCTCTTCATAAAAAACAGAGTATACCACCAACAACAAACATAACCTCCAGCTTATCACCTTCACTTATTTTTAAATATTATTGTACTTGTTTTAACGTTATTATTCCATAATCAGTTGGATTCCATTTTTATTAATTTTAGGTTTATTCACGTATAATTGAACGGTCATAAGAGTGAACTCCCTTCTAAAAGATGCAACGCCGTCAAAATTTATGCGGTTCCAAACGTCCGCGTTTGCAACGAATTGAAAGGGTACTCCCAGAGTAGAGCATTCACCTTTACTGCGGTTACTTGTTGTAGAAAAAGTCCTCAATTCGTTTGCAAGCTTTGGGTTTAAGGGACAAGGCTACACTAACGACGTAATAATCTTTATAAGAGGCAAAACATGACGGTCTATAGGTTATAGGTTAATCTTGGTGCTTGCAAGACTACCTGAACATTAATTCACACAAAATAGACATTTTTTCATTCACCAAAAGAAGTACTCTATATCTAATAGCACCTACGTTGGGGGAAAATATGTAGGTATTCTTTAGATCAATCACTTACCTGGAATACGTCAGAAAAACATTGGGAAAGAACCACAAAGGCACTGTGGGCCTGCGATTGCCTTTTTGGAAAAACTTGGGTATCGAAGTCTAAGATGATTCTTTGACCCTAGTTTGTTATAAACAGACCTACACTTATGGACCGTTAGTATGGTGGCTCAAAAATCAAAGAAAGACCAGGACGAACACTGCTATCCAAACTAACTTAATACTATCTATTCACCTCCAAAGCTCTGGCACAAAGGAACAGTTTCTCTGATGTGGGTGTCAGCCCAGTGGGGGTATAAGGGCAACGAGACTGCCGGTGGCTTTGGAAACAAAAAAATGCGCAGTACCGATTTATTGGTCCTTGACTCGAAGTTAACATGGAATCAACATCTTGAACAGATGATAGACAAGTGCAAACGAGCACTAATGACCACCCGAAGGACAATTGGGAAAACATGGAGATTAAAACCACGCAACCACGCTAACCTATGGTTGCCTGATTTGGTGGACTAAAGTTACACAGAAGCAAGCGATTGCAAAACTCGTAAAGGTTCAGAGGTTAGCTTGCCTGTGTATTACTGGTGCTGCAAAAATCACGCCAACAGCTGCTATGGAGACCATGCCAAACCTGCCCCCCTTGGACATTTACATAAGGGGGGAGGCAAGAATAGGGGCACATAGACTGAAATGTGGCGGAAACTGGAGAACCCAGAATACTTCAGGGCATGCCAGAATAACCACTGAGATAACAAACCCTATATTTGAAATGGGCTCTGATACAATGATTCCCAAACTCTCCTTTGATAAACCTTTCAAGGTTGTCGTAGATTGGGAGGAGTGGAGTGAAAAGCAGAAACCTGGAATCCGAACCCAGATCTGGTACGCAGACGGGTCAAAGAGAACGACAGGTTCTGGGGCAGGTATATATGGGAAACCCTAAATCATGAAGAAGACATGATATTAGGGCAATATACCACCGTGCAACAAACGGAAATATTAGCAATAGAGGTATGTGCCCGCAGGGCATAGGATAAACAACCAAAGGGTCAGCTGATACATATCCTATCAGACAGTCAGGCGGCCCTAAAAACTCTAGCTGCCTATCAGATAACCTCAAAGCTAGCTTGGGACTGCCTGGAAAACCTAAAAACTCTGGCAAAGCACAACAAAGTCACTTTGGTGTGGGTGCCGGGGCATAAGGGCATATCAGGCAATGAAGTCGCAAACAAGCTCGCAAGAAGAGGCTCTGCAACTCAATTCACTGGACCGGAACCGGGTCTGGCGATACCCCCCAGATAGCACAGGATATCCGAAACTAGTCCATTTTTGGTACATATCAAGTCTGGGATATCCGGGACGTGTAAAAGATATTTGGTGGATGTCCATATGTTGATATCCAGTGGATGTCCAGTGCATATTGTCCAGTGGATGTCCACTGACAGTCCACGTAGACTGTATGTACATATATTAGAAAATTAAAAAAACAATTCAACTGTGTTTATAATAAAAACGTTTCTTTCAACATTTACAAGAAGAAGAAGTAACTTAATAAGTAAAGTATTTTAGAATTATAAGTTATTGATGTAAATAAATATTACCCTTTTCTGAAAATCAGTATATATATGGTAAGGTTGCATATTTTTGTCTTTTACTCAAAAATAATATTACTGATATTTATAATTCATAAGTGTAGTATAACAACACATAAATTCAATATATCCGCCCGAAACATTCGGCCGGAAAGAATCAGCAAGATTCGGGTAAAACAAGAGGCAGGGCATTCCGTGCCCATTGTCAGGATAGCCGTTGTAATAGTTATACGCATGCGGTGTACCGGTTCTTCCCACACGCCAATGTACGTTATGCGTCTGCGTTAGCTGTTTCCTTAATCTGTATTCGTGTAAGTGGTAAGTTGGTGCAAATTGTTCTGGCTGGAGAATTAAGTTACAGTAATTTACTTTTTATAATGTTGCATTTTGATCATCTTACCATTTATTACAAAAATAAAACAAGCTATGTAAAGCCATCACACTTATCATTTGAGGATATAATCACATGTTCCTTTTTGTAATAAACGAATATTTTCTAATTATTACACATGTACATATATGTACGTAGTGATAAGTTTTGTTTCATATCGAAGGTACCATTCCTAAATAACCCTACGATGCAAGCCTAAAAAAATTACAGAGAATGCAATATCCAATGAGTTAGCGGAACAGTATTCGTGGCATGGAGCCAAAAAAAAACGCATCTTAAAAAAGCTTAAATTCTCTGAATTACTACTAAGTAAGTATA
>SMLS01052392.1:0-10340 GCA_004785975.1 Popillia japonica
GTCGAACCTACTAATAACAGAACTATCTAGTTTTGACTTTCTAACGAATATTCGAATGCTACGTCATTAAATGAAACTATTTATGTAGACTTCTTTCGAACGAGCTTGTTTGGGTAGCCTGCCATAATACAGTTGATTATTTTTATATGACTTAAAGCAAATTACAAAGGTAGCCCTCGAAATTTTTTTTTTGATAGACTTTGCGAATACATTAGAAGTTTTACACCCAATACAATGTCTCACAATATGAAGCGAATTAGCAAAAAATTCATCTTTAATCCTATAAGATTTTTAAAAAAGTTAACTTTGCAACTGTTACTTAAATTATGTTACCATACATAGAAGTAAATCAAACTTAATTTCTGTGAAAAAATTCCAAATTAGCAATGTGCAATTTTGCTAATAGGTCTCTAAATTGCAATCTTAATATGCTATAGGGTTAATAATACCAATAAGATATAAAATAATTTTTATAATCATCATATTTGACCAGAAGAAGAAACTCGGTGAAATAAATTCTACTGAGAATAAAACTCCAGAGAAAAAATATCTTTGATTGTGAAAATACGCATTACGCATGCACTCGAAATAATTTTCTCCATCAAGAATCTCATTACTTTGTGGTGCCTTTAAGGAATTCAGATCAATGTAAATAGATAATTATTAAAAATAAATTAAGAGATTATTTGTACAGTATACTAATAAGAAACATTATCCAATTTGTGGGTATTATGCAGATATATTTTTAGACTACTTTTACAATCATAACACATTTTGTGAACGATATTATTTATTCTAATACTCATTCTTACTCTTTTTATAGATTTTTTTTTATAAATACAATAAACAATGTAATATCAGTTTTATTTTTTCTTACTACTACCGTGATCTTCTAAACTCTGTTTTAAAGTAAGTAATTCCTTATCGGGAATATATCGTTCTTCGTCGTAATGTTCCGCATGATTAACAATATTTACAGTAACTCCGGCTGGTGTAGTAGTTTCGATTGCTCGTATAAGTAACGGTAACTAAAAATTTTAAAGCATAGATATACTACCATAAGAATCTATTTCAAAACTATTCACCTGTGTCGATGAGACATCGGTAACTTGCACAGTTCGACGAAATACTTTCAAACCATACTGATTGTCAACTATTTCACTCTTTGGTTTGTAGGTTAATATATTTAAATCTTGATGTGGTAATGCCCAAGCATCCTCAACATTTATATCCATATTTTTTGCTAAATTATGAATAATTTTCTGGAAACTTTCTAATACTGGATAATCATAGCCTTTAATTTGAATATTTAATGTATCGTATAAAGGGATTTTAGATTTCATTGCCTGAAATAATTCAATCAAAAATGAAAAAGAATTATTGCAAGTTTATTCCTGGTTACCTCTAAATAATCGGGTTCATACAAATCCCTGCTATATAATCTAACAGAATTTAAATAAATATATTTCGAATGCTGACAAATTCTCCTAATTTGATTCATTTTTTAAATAAATTCTGTCCTAATTTTATATATTTTTGAGGTTAAATGTCATCGTATCAACCATACTTTAAGGTTATGTTTTTAATATACAGGACGATTCAAAACGAGCATACATTTTTGGTAATACCGCAATCGCATTATCTTTGGAAATAAACATTCCTATGATTATTATTGTTTGGTTAATGACATGACTTGTAAAATTCCAATTACTTATTTCAAATGTAAAAAATTATAAACCGCAATGGCACTTATCGATGAATGCGTATATAAGGAACTAGAAGAACTCTTCGAAAATCTGAAGAAATCCTGCCAAAAGATCGCCGACGATGCGAACAACGAGAGCGGTGATAAACTTCAGGAAACAACCATTAAGACACAAGAGAAGCTGACGGCGCTTTCAACCCGTTTAGACGAGATCTTATACATCATCACGAAAGACAATGAAGCCTATCCGAAAATTACGGCGATGAAAGCGTCACTTTTGTACGAAAAGGCGAAGATTTTGCTGAGTACCGAGGAGAATTTAGAATGTAAAGCGAAATTAGACGAGGCCTTAGCTTTAATTACTGAAATAAGGGAACATCCGTTAATAACTTATCTGTACTTGCGGTGTGTTAATCATTTAGCTTACGTATTATCGAAACTCGGAGATTTCGATAAATCTAGAAAACTACTGGAAGACATAACGAACTATGAATTGAGTTCTAGTATATTAGTATACAGGTAAGTGAAATTGAAATAATAATAGTAGCATCCACCAAATTTTTACAAGTTTTTCTGTGAATTATAATTTATAAATAAAATGTCAATAATACTTGTCAAAAACGAGACATGTTGCTCTTTGACGTTTAGGGGATGATTTATTTCATCAAATTATTATTTATTAAATTTTCTTCATTGCCGGAAACTCTGCAGCAGATATGGCGATAAATTCTTAGTAGGAAAGTTGGTAGACCAAAAACTACTCTACGACTGTCCAGCCCCCTCTATCTCGTTCTTTCTCTGATAGCATCCAGAGACTCTGTTGCTATACACACGGCTAATCAGACCCATGATGATATAGGGAGCAGTATAGTGTGGTCGCAGACAAAAATGTGGCAGGTGGAGGCGGCCAAGATGCTAAATAGAGTACAAAGGGTGGCCTGTTTGTATTGCAAGAGTCCCTATTTTCTCTAACAACCAGGCAACACGTACAGCTATCAGTTCAGTAAGTGTTGATTCTAAGCTGGTTTGGAATTGCATAAATGTCCTAAATGAGGGGCATTTTCAAAGAAAATGACCATTGGCCTGGGTTCCCAGGTACAAGAACGTAAGAGAATCGAGGCGGTAGACATACATAGCAAGCCCAAAGAATAGTGGCAAAGATCACCAGAATAAAGTAGTAGCAGTTGAGCTACTTTTTAACGAATATTCGGTAGAGAGTTAAATCGCAGGTGAGCTGGCTATACTTCAGCCAAATTCTGTTCCCCATGTTCCGCCATAATAACTTGCACTCACAAAAGAGCTTGAATCCTATTAGTTTAGGCATCTTAAGAGAAATAGGGGAGCACATGTCTCTACAAACCGCCCTCCTTATAGTGTCACTATATACAAGATTTAGCTCCATCTAATCCTTTCCCGCTATATTTAAATTTTGCTGTGCTTGTTTTCAGCTATATACATTTTCAGCTCACGTTTGCGAAGCAAGAAACTAGCCGAAAATCTGTAGGCATTTAACAGTTAAATTAAATGAAGATGTCGCTAGGTTATCTCTCCTATTCTTATAGCTTCAACGACCACTTGAAACTACCTTGTTAATGATTTAACATAAACACACATATTCATTTATTTTTTAAGCACGGAAGAACTATTCTCCACTGGTGAAATAGATAAAACCCAGTCACACGCTAAATTACACAAACTAGCCATCAATAACCACCAAATGCTCAGTTGGGTCTACATTAAACAAGGCCTAGATTTGGAATCTGCTCGTATCCAACATGAGATTTTGGAAAGGGAGCTCGTCTTCGGAGAAAGTGATCCCGTCGATTGGGCCACCAGATGTGCGAGAATTGCAGTCCTTCATCTATCGAAAATGCGTTGGCTTTCGGCAAGGTATCATTAATGTTGCCCAAAAATGAATACCTACTCGATTTTTATTTTTAAATATTTGTAGGTACTATTTGTCTGCTGCTGGTAATGTTTTGGATCGCTTAGAAAGGGATATGATAGATCATCCAGAATTGGCGAAGGCGCAGGCGGAACTGGCTAGAGGATGGATATATTATGCTTTGAGACTTTTCGACGCAAGCAAAACGAAGGATATCGATAGGATATGTAATGAAATATTCAGAGATGAATCTTCTTCATCAGGTTTGGAATTCTTAACCGCATATAGACTTCAACCATATTCGAGACTTTCGATTCTATAGAGAGTTCCATCTTGAACTTGGGAACTCTATTATTGAATAAAAGCCTCACCTCCCACCTAAATCCTATTCCAAATTAAGTTGGCTTATTTCTTGTGACATGTAGATTCAACCAGTTTCAGATTCCTGTGAAGAACACAAACAAAATCCCGATGATGAAGAGATAGCGTTAGATCCGAAATTACAATTTAAATTCGCCGGCCAAGATGTTAAAGTCGAAGAGGTCCCCGCAACCTTCATTAAGAATCTAGAACAGGCGAAAGCTCTATTTTATTACACGAACACGTGGCTGAAACGGGCTAGACTCTATTACACACTCAGAGATCACCCGTTCATGTATGTTAGTTGCGTGTTGGACTTAAGCGAATTGTACAGATATTTGGCGTTTTACGAAACCGACTTAGATTCGCAATATAATGTTCAAAAACGACGAGCCGATGCGTTAGAAACGCTTAGTGGCATCCTAAAAGAAGTCAGACCTCAATGCTATATTGCAGTTAGCGTCGAATTGCTACGGGAACTAGCTGAAGTTCAAATTGAGCTGATGGGGTTGAATTTGAAGCGGATATATAAAATGCAAGGTAGGTAGAGGATGTGTGGAAAATTTGGAGGGCTTAATAAAGTGTTTGGAATTTGTTTACAGAAGCCACTGACAATCCAGATAGCATTAAAAGACGTCTAGACGCTGTGAGTACTATTCAAACGAAGCTAGAGAAGTTCGGGAACATGTTAGGCCATGGAAATTTGGACGAACAAGAAGGTTCTCAGGAAACTAGCGGCAATCCACATGATTGCATCGCTGAGGGTGGAAATGTGACAAATGACCGTCAATCTGGCGACGACAACGTATGAATGACAAGTTTATTATGTAACTAGAATGTATTACGCTTATTTTGTGCTATACGTAAATTATTTTGTGATTTTCCTATTAAACGAAACTTTTATACTTGCACACTATTTTGGAATTTTACTAGTTAACGCATTTTGGCAGTTTTTCTTGTTGTTTTTTATGCATATCCCGCATAATCTTTATGTAAAGATACGGTGGGGAGGAAGAGTTTGAGAGAGAATTTTGAAACATGTCTCAGGGATGGAATTCCTCCTCCCCAATGACTTTTCATCACCTTGTCCGCCCCCACAACGCCTTCTACGCAAGAACCGCTGAGATTTTTTACACCGCAATTCTAATACGTGGCTCTACGTACAATGAGCCTCACAGATATTGCTAAAGTCAATCATCTAGCGGCTACACTTACAGAAGTCCTCTCGGCCTTCAGAAAGGAAGAATTGTGACAGTCTGTCACTTCTGTCTGTCTAAAAGGTGGATTTTGTATCAACTAGAAGGATGTTTTGCCTCCCATACCTTTTTGAACATTCTTTTCAATACTCAAGGATTTGTAAAAAAGGAAAAAATAAAGTAAGTATGAAAGCAGGTATTTGCTTTGTCTTTATTTTTATGTACATGACTGTATATAATATTTTATTCTGTAATTTACGTGCGTAGATGTATAGACAACCAGAGTTACATTTCGTTCGTCCATCTTTACCATCTATCTTTACATTTTTTATTTTATATTTGACAGTGACAACTGAATGACAGTTTACTGTAGATATGCTATAGACCTTGCTGTAGATTGTGGGTGTAGATTTGGTGTAGATGAACATGGATTATTCTGCTGGTCTTCAAGAATTTAAACGTGAAAAGATGGAGCTAACGGAATTGAAGTTAATATATCCGAATTTGTACAATTGTAAGTATTCTAGTTTGGCAATTCGATAATAAATTAACTGGTATTATATGAACATATTAAAAAAAAAAAGGGTAAAAAAAGTATTTTTTATAGAGATTTATTTTACTTTATTCGTTTATGCAGAATATTTAAATATTCTTTTATTACCATCCTATTTATCAATATTTTAGTTGATCTGACATTAAGCGAGAACTTAAAGAACAGGACTAACGAAAAGAAGAAAGATCTCCAAGAACGCTTTCGAAACTTGTCCATCACTTGTGTCGATCATAATGTAAGTTATTGACTGTAGAAATACCAACTTTAATTTGTTTTAATTTTAGAAATGGTTATTTTATAATATATAAAATGGGTGTGTATAGTGCCACCAGATAGATTTGAGACCCGGAAAATATGTGAACTAATTTGACAATCTCTTTACCCCACCCACCCGCGTGCCTATATTTTTCACGTTTGACAGCGAAGTACAGTCCCGTCTCGTTTGTTTACTGGTTGTTCGTTTGCGTTTGCTACTTATTTGTTCTTTATCTCGTTTTCTCCACTTTAACCATTTTTTGCCGTTTATATATATTAAATAACTGCTTTTTTCAAAGCTACTACAGTGAATCAACGTTTGTGTGGAGGTGAGATATTGTATAACCTTACTTTTTATGTGTACTAAATATATAAATTTCAGCTATACCACCATGGCTAAGGCGCATTCCGCGAAGGACGAAGTTTTACTTCTGCTCCAGAATATTATAAAATATTGCGATGTGGAGAAGACAGCAGGATCATATTCATTTCCTGTTGAACAAGTCATTAACCGAGTTGTTGCTATGACAGGTAAATCGAAAAGCACGATTCTACGTATTCGTAAGGCAATGTCTGGTAACAATGAACCCAAGCCAACAATGTCGACAGCAATCGTTGAAAAACCAGTGTCTACAAGAAATCATGCTAGCACTGTTATGGATGATGCTGATAGGTAATTACTAATTTCTACTTAATTATGAGTATCAATAATATTTAAATATACTAATTTGCAGGTGTGTATTGCGGAACAAAATAAATTCTTTGTATATGGTTACGAAAACTGTACCTACATTAAGTATTCTACATACATATATGACCCAGCACACATCATTTAATGGTTGTAGAGAGACTTTGCGTAAAATTATTCTTGAGATGGGGTATCGCTATAAGAAATGCCAGTCAAATCGATATAATTTAATGGAGCGACAAGATATTGTTGCTTGGAGAGGACGATATTTAAGATTTATAATGGATAATGACAAGCTTGGAATTAATAAGAGACCTATCGTGTACATTGACGAAAGTTATGTACATAAAAATTATACTGTAAGCAAATGTTGGCAAAGTGATGAAGTCAAGGGTGTTTTAAAAAAGGATGGTGCTGGACAGCGGTGGATTATGGCTCATGCTGGAGGAAGTATGGGCTTCATCGAGGGATGTTTACTACTATTTAAATCAAAAACGAAAAGTGGTGATTATCATGACGACATGAATTCAGAAAACTTTGAAAAATGGTTCACCACCGTTCTGATTCCGAGACTACCAAATAATTCAATTATTGTTATGGACAATGCACCCTACCATAGTATCCAGTTTAATAAATCACCAACAGCTTCATGGAGAAAGAATGAAATTGTATCGTGGCTGCATTCGAAAAATCTTCCGTATCAGCCTGCCATGTTGAAGTACGAACTACTTGAAATAGTGAAGCGAAACAAACCACTTCCTGAATACAAAATTGATAACTGCGCAGTGGCTAATGGACATACTATTTTAAGATTAGCCCCTTACCATTGCGATTTAAACCCAATAGAGTTAATTTGGAGTATGGTAAAAAGAAAAGTAGCAGCTCATAATATTAGTTCGAACTCAAATATGGAAGCTTTAATACATCAGGCATTTGAAGAAATTAGTACAGATCTGTGGCAGGCTGAGTGCGAACATGTGAAACGCATTGAAAATCAGTATATAGAACGAGACAGACTTCACGATGACATGGATGAATTTATTATCAGATTAGGAGAATCAGATAGTGAAATGGAATGGACAGATTCAGAAAATGAACTTTAGTGTTATTATGCGTGTGGAATTTTTAGTGATTCTAATTTATTTTTGAGTTAAATATCAAATGTCATTAATAAATATATCTTATTTACAGTAAATACATAATTAATTCTATATCCATAACTATTATAATGCTGTAGTGTAAAGATGTAATAAATTTAATTAATTGCCACATACATTCACTTCGTTTTATTAATTGATGTTTGCAAGAAGTATGTTTAGATATCAAGAAACAGTATAATCATATTATAATTATTGATAGAGTATTAATTAAGAGAGCATTAATTTAGTATAATACTATTAATCAATGTTTCGTTCAATAGCGTTAATGCTGCTCAATCTGTTATGAACTTAACTTGTTATTATAGGTTAGAGAAAAATTCAAATTTTGCGCGAAAAACTTTTGTCTCCGAATGTACCGGTCGACTCGACTGACCTGCTTCAGGTTTCAATTCTACTTGGTTGCACTATAGATGATATGAAGATAACTGGAATGAATATACAGTGCTTTCAAATAGTAATGATTAAATTCATTATTTCTGAAAATTGAGAGTTTTTCCATAAAATTCTCTAAATCCATGTCCGATTTTGTTTTAAACAAAGGCACTTTTCCACATATGACCCATATTTGTGAGGTAAACGTCATTCGAGATATGACGTCATTGATTATTTTTACAAGAGCTCTGCACTAATGATAATAATTTTGTAAGAAACGTATTTTTTTCTGACGAGGCTACGTTCGCTCTGAACAGTCATGTCAATAAGCAAAACTGTCGTTATTAGGCTACCGAGAATCCTTGATGGATGATGAAGTATCGCGCTCAACATCCTCAGAAAGTGAATATGTGGTATATAAGCGTAGTCGAATGAAGAATTCTGGGTTTTTATTTTTTTATTTGAGCCGATCTTATTCCCGAACTAAGAAATTTATATCCAAATGAGGAACGTGATCTTTCGAGAAATGATAATTTGTTTCAACATGATGGTGCATCTCCCCAATATGCAGCACCTGTCCATGCTTATTTAGATGAAGTGTGCCCGAATCTTTGGATAGGGGAGAAGGGGCCCGATTGAGTGGCCAGCAAGATTTGTGGGGGTACTTAAAAAGCAAAGTATACGTTAGTAGACCGGCGAATTTAGAAGAATTAAAGGAAAGAATTTGTCAGGAGATACATTGTATACCTCCTGAAGTTATTGACCATGTTCAACAAGAATTTATTAATCGTCTTGGTTACTGTCAGGTAGCCAACGGTGAACAATTTGAACATTTACTTTAATCATTATCATTAATTTTAGAAAAATAAATAGTTTTTTCATTTTTTTATCAAACCTACATACCTTAATGTTCTCATATTTTAACGATGTGTACGTAGAATGACATGGTCTTTCAATTGGCATGGTCGAAATTGGGTGTTGCCATTTAAAACAATTATCAATGAAAAGTGCTTTTGTTTACAACAAAATCGACGTGTCAGAGGATTTTTTTTGAAAAACTCAATTTCAGAAATATGTAATGAAATTATTTGTTACTATTCGAAAGCACTGTATACATAGTTATACGGGCTACAGTGTTTTACTGTTTACGTATATGTACATATATTTTGAATATACTAATGACATTTACGTTTATAAAGGCTCGTCAATACTTTTAATGGACAAGTGTAAGAGTGCTGATGATGGTGAAATACATTATGGTTTTATAGATTTTTTAATCCCCATATTAGCTGCCACAACTGAGCCCGTGTTACCTAATATTTTAAACAAAGTTGTTGCCGCAGTAGATGATAAAATAAAAGGTAAGCCATTAATATTAGAAATTCATGGTCAACACATTGTGTCAAAAAGATCAAGACATCATAGAAAAAATATTAGAACACTTATGAATATGAATAATAAGAGGATTTTAATTGTGATGATGATATACCATTATTATGTTTTGATAAAATTAAACAAGTTGGAAATATTAATAATAGAAAGAAAAAATTTAAAAATGATTAAATATACAAGATCTTCGATTATTTGAAATAAAATCATAAATGTTTTGGCCAACGTTAAATAGCATACATATAAAAATAATAAATAAAACGCCACCAGCCACAATTTACTTCATGAAAATTTTTAAATTTATAATTATTATGAGTTACTATAAGAATTTTAAATTTTTCTGGTAATGAAGTGGCAAAAATTCATGTCAATATGGTATAGAAATACATATTATAATAGTTTATCAGAACTTATGTTTAATTCTTTATTATTTGTAGTTAACTAAAAAATATTTTTCAAATTTACATTTCACAAATATTCACTGGATCTCTTGGTGCCGAAGTAGAACTCTAGATCACTATCACCCACAGGACACCGATTAGTAATTGTAAATTTCTAAATGTTTTTGAAAGTTTGGAGATTTACAAAAACAAGTCGTGTTTGATGAACAGTGACAATGGTCCTATTCCACATTCGTCATTGTTTTCGTTAATGCGAAGTTAATGATGCGAAACAGTTGGTGTTTGTTTACGTGTAATTTTTAGGTTTCCTGTTAAGTGGTTGTTGTCAATTTATTTAGTTTTATTATCGCCTTGATAATGACAGCATTGCTGTCGA
>SMLS01052393.1:0-16997 GCA_004785975.1 Popillia japonica
ATTTGACATCTAACCTTGTTTAAATTTCAAATGTAAATGTCAAATTTGACATTTACATGATATATATTGACGTTTGGCAATTAAATGTCGAACACCGTCAATTTTGACAGATAGATATCGTGAGAAAAAATACGATTAAATATATTTAATACACCATTTATTTATACCGAATTTCTACAGCATTAGTCATGACTAGGTAGGTATGGTCAATTTTATCCAGTCTAGATAATATGAAACTCTAGTATAAATCGTAGGTAAAATTCCAGCACATACAGATTCACCATACGAAACGATACCGATCTGTTTTCCACCAGCGACCAGAGGTCCACCAGAATCACCTGAGCAACCGCTCGAAAAAAGTGGTCCTTGAGCACACAATTTTGATTCATCTCCCCCGATAAAGGAACATAGCCATCCTGTTACCACTTTCGTATTTAAATATTGCAATTTTTTCGAAGGCCTGTGGAAGATGTGTGTAGTGGACCCAAACCCACTAACAACGCAATCCACCTCACCCACCACTTCCGATTCCAGATCTATTTTGTTCACTTTATCGGAAAATTCGATATTTTTCTCTAGCCTGAGTAGAGCTATATCGTAGTTGAGCATCGGATCAGACATGTTGAATTTGCTGTGCGTGATGATTTTATCGACGGCGTAATCAGTTCCTGATTTTAGTGATATGGTACCGACGGTGACGATCCAATTTTTTGGTATATCATCCATGAAACAATGTGCCGCCGTTAAGATCCAATTCTCGTCGATGATGGAACCACCGCATAAATAGCCGGTGGTGCTTCTTAAAATCGCTTGGTATGGGAATTGGCCTTCTTTGGCGTCATATCCGTTGGTGATGCGGGTTTCTAAACCCGTGGCTGGAATAAGAAACGTTTTTTTGGATAAATTTTAGAAAAAATTAAATTTACCTAAAGATATGGAGGCGAAGATGGTTAAAATTAGAGCTGATCTTCCTCGCATGGTGGTTGGGATTTTCGAACTGCTTCTCAAGAATTTGGTTCCCAATTTATACTTGAACATAATGGGGACGTGATCATGTTCGTTTTAAGTTCTTCACGAAATCGTGTTGGGATAATTAAGAAGGTCTCACGAAATAACGAAGTCGTGATAAACGTGCTCCTAGCTGGGATCATTATGGATAAGCAAGTAACGAAATCTGAGGACCAATGCGGTGTTACCACGCAGTGGAAGTTTCATATAAATAAGTAAGTAACCTATTGGAGAACAAATTAGCAAAGCTCTTGTACGAAGATGTTTGTTAAAGTGGTTAGTTTAGTGGTTCTTGTTAAAGTATTAACAGCAATTTCTGGTAGGCTTCCTAAATTTTTAGTTTTTAATTTTTTAATACTATTTTCAATTGTTAGCATCAGTAATCAAGATCCAACCAAATCATGAAGATCGAATTGCTAATGGACTAAACGCTACTGTAGATCAGTTTCCATATATGGTATCAATCCGTAATGCTTCTAATCTTCAGCATTATTGCGGAGGTTCAATTTTAAGTTCACAATGGATTCTAACAGCTGGTCATTGCGTTGAAGACCCTGACCCAGCCAAGTTGATTATCTATGTGGGCAGTATTTCCTTAAAATCAGGTGGCTTCAAATATAAAGTGTCCAACGTTATTCTCCACGAAAATTATTCTCATGTACAAACTCCTTTTTCCTTAAAACAAACATTAACCCAACGACATAGCTCTCATAAAAATAGATGGGAAGATCCAATTACCACAGCCAAATATCCAGTCTATAGAATTGGAAACTAATTGGGTAGACAAAGATGTGATCAGTACCCTATCCGGTTGGGGAATGCTTAAAGATGGTTCAATGCCGGATAACTTACAATATATGTATTCGGAAACTTTGACAAACGAACTATGTGAACACTATATTGAACAATTGCTGTATCATATTCCTTTATATAAAGAACAAATTTGTACTTTAATACAGCATAGGAAATTTGCTCGTTCTACAGATTCTGGTGGTCCGTTAGTAGTTAATGGAAAACAAATTGGTGTAGTGTCTTGGGGTCCTAGCGATGTACCCGAAGAATTTGTCGGTGCAGACGTATTTACTAGAGTGTCTTCTTATATCAATTGGATTCAAGAAAAAATGAAAAATTGAATTTCTTGTATATATAAATTTGATTAAGTACTCTAAATAAAATTTGTTCAACATAAAATTGTGTTTGATTAAATACAGATATTGTAGCTTAAAATTAATTAGAAAACTTCAATTTTATCAAATCTTGAGGTTATTGTCGTTATTTCGTGAAATATTATGTGTCAAAGTGACAGCGTAAATTGACGGTTCCTATGACATATCAAAACCCGCTTTACAATGTAACAAACAAATCTACACCAATACCTATTATTAGTATCTAGTAATCTTATCTTAATTCCAGAATATTTTGACATATTTTGTAAGGTTACATTTGCATCTTGAATGAGATTTAAGTTGTTGCTCCTATTAATATCATAAGTGATATTAAAATGCTTCCACATTTATACTTCCTCATTCAGCAGAAATATTCCAGGAAAACACATATTTCTAGTGCTATCATTTTTTGATCAGTTATTTCCGGTAAGTTTTTAATATGGAAAAATTATTATGAGCAATTTTCTAATATCCGTTATTATAGGATCACCGATCGAACTCCCAAGAGATGATCTAAATGGAAGAATTGTGGGTGGAAACGATGCAGCTCAAGGCCAATTCCCGTATCAAGTCCCCATACAACGCACCTCCAATGGTAATCACAATTGTGGCGGTTCCATCCTGAATTCTAGATGGATTTTGACAGCTGCACATTGTCTTGTGTCGTAAGTTTTAAGCTTAATTAATTAATTTAGTAAGTTCCCTCATTTTCTAGAACCACACTAATAGATATTTAAGGGTTGGAGGGGTCCCTTATCCTATTGTATTATTCCCCACATAGATCTTTATTACGCCTTGAAGTGCCACAAAAACTTTTGCGTCTTATCTGATTACTTCTAAAATTAATCAGCGTAATGTTTTTCTTTAAATCAGTTCCGTGCCTTCTGATTGGGTCATCCAAACTGGTACATCGATCTTAAGTTCGGGAGGCACCCACCACCGACTGGCAAGATTCATAATCCACGAAGGCTACGTAACCTCTCCATGGGTCAATAACGATATAGCCGTAATAGAATTACAAGACGAGATCCAATTTTCGAATTTAGCCCAACCGATCGAGTTGGAAACCGAGATTATCGGATAAGTAGACGGCGTTGTATCCGTCTGGGGATTGATCAATACCGGAGTGATCCCCGATAATATGCAATACCTTAATAAGAGGACTTTAACCAATCAACAATGTCATGCGTTTTGGAGCACGGTCTTACTTAGAGCTGACGAGATTTGTGCCTTTTCGGCAGTGGGACAAGGTATTTATAGTGCTGATTCTGGCGGACCTCTGGTGGCTAATGGAAGACAAATCGGTGTTGTGTCTTTGGGTGGATCGCCTTGCGGAAGTGGCAGGCCGGATGTTTATGTAAGAGTCTCATCGTATGTTGGTTGGGTCAATACTGCTGTTAGTAGTTGCGATTTTTTTATGTAATAATGTTTATAATGAAATAAAAATTGTTTCAATTAATTTGATTTTAATTAAACTTACAAATTGACGAATTTAAAGACACGAAATGGAGAGATCTAGTTGTTTGAGGACCACCTTGGTTTTCCAGAGGTTTGATTTATCACCAACCATAGGCTTGTTCAGAAAAAAGTATAACAATTTTGAAACTAATTTGGTTTGGTGTATCATAGCTGTGCGTATAATGCTTTTTCTAAATATCTTCTATAGGTTGAATATAATATCCTTGCAAGAAGATTTTTAGTTTCAAAAATAGGAAATAAATAGGAAGAAGTTTGTAGAGCCTTATATGAGCAAAAACATGTCCAATAAATAGAAACGACTTAGAAGGTTCTTGCAGTGCAATGTTTAGTTCATGTTATTCTTTTATGTTAGACCAAAATGATCAAAATCATTACATCTCCATTGAACAAAGTTTGATATAAATTTGCTTAAGATTTTGCTGAGAGCTGAAATAAACAAGGGAATAAAGTTTTCATATGTCCAAATCGCCACTAATGTACCTAAATACTCAATCCCAAAAATTTTGGTTGAGCTGTAATTTCAAGCACACGTATAGCGTCAATTTTAGTCTTGCAGTTTGTACAGTAAATGTAATTTATTTTTAACTTCTCCAACTCCCAGCATAGCCTAAACTATCGGCTGAAATAGAAAGTGCCTTAGGTTGGCTCTATTTGGAAATGAAAATAGTTTAATTTTAGTTTTGGAAGTTGTACAGATTCAGGTTTAAATTGTTTCTTAACCTCTCACAACTGCTGTCATAGCCTAGACTGCCTAAATAATCCAAGATCATATAAAATAGATTAGTTTGGTGAGCCAGTAGTGTTGCTGGCATTGATTATGCAACTTCAAATGAAGAGATCTGTTTGTTTGACGACCACCTTGGCTGTGGGCAAAGGTATTCTGTCTTGGGGCGGATCAATCTGGTTAATAAATCAAATAATTCTTCTGCTGAATATATTTAAATTGCCAAAAATTAGATTAAAATACAAATCATATCATTCTAACCACTTATAGCTATCTCTATCCACTTAATATAACAAGAAATCCTTGTATAAACATCGGGTAAACCATTAGCGCAAGCATTACCCCAGGAAACGATCCCAATCTGCTTGCCTTCAACCACCAAAGGGCCACCCGAATCACCATTGCATACACCTTCCCCGACTTGAGTCAGAGTGCAAATCTCGCATTCGCTAACAGGAACACCACCCCAACGTTTCCGACAGTCCTCGACGAGCAACGTTTTCAACCGAATAAATTGGAGTTGATCTGGGAGCGCTCCCCAGCCGTACAGTCGGCCCCAACCGGAGGCCACGCATTCCTTCTCCCCAATAAAACTGTGCTCTAAATCGATGGGGCTTATGAAATTCGAATCCAAGTCGAATTCACCATCAATTTTGATCACAGCCAGGTCGTTCTTGATATTGTAAGGATCCCAATTTTCGTGGATGATAACTTTGATTACTTTGTTGAAGTTGCCACCGACGCTCAGATAAATGCTGCCACTGATCACACTTAAGGCACTCACAAAATAACTGGTAAATATAAATTTAAAATTAATCTGAATTGATCAGAAAAATAAGCTTACCCGTCAACGCAATGGGCCGCTGTTAGAGCCGAATGCTTATTGAGGATTGAGCCACCGCAATTGTGGCTACCATAATATCTTAAGGAGATCTGATAGGGGAATTGGCCTTCTGTAGCGTTTTGACCACCGACTATCCGCGGATTGAATCCAAATTTTGGGAAAACGAATCCTGGAGAAGCATAGTAATTGGATTTTAAATTTAAAATGTGTGTGGTATGAATGTCAAATTATATTAACAATTTATTATGAAAACAAAAACGAACTAATTTTTTTAAAGCAGGGATGTTTATGTTACCAACTGGGTGCGCTTGCACTTAGATATTTTTTACGCACAACATAAATAAACATTAATGTTAAATTTCTGGCCAACTCACGATTGTAATTAGTTAAAATCTTTATTAGAGGTAAAGTTTTAGAAACAATTTTTGATAGCCTAATCACGAAATCATGATTGCGTAATATAATTTTATCCAGGATTACTTCCTCACGTTTGTAGCTGAATAACTAAATTGTGACTATCTCAAAACATGTTTCTGGCATAAAAACACAATAGTTTTTTTATGGCTTCGCATGCCTCACGCCTACCAAATCTGCGTATATAAAAGTATAGAATTGTATCCACTAAATTAGTTGTTCTTTGTTTCCTAAACTGGAACATCAATGTGAAATGGCTTCCACGACTTTTATTTTAGGGTGGATCATCTCGCTAGTGACAGTAGTTGTTGGTAAGTTTCGTATGAATTAATTCTTATTGGATCTAATTTATTATTGTCTATTCTCTACAAAGCCAACAGTGATACTCGCATTGTTGGAGGGAAACAAGCTTATGAAGGTCAATTCCCATACCAGGTCTCTTTACAAAATACCTCAAAAAGTCATTTTTGTGGCGGTTCGATCTTGAATGAACAATGGATTTTGACAGCTGCTCACTGCACTCGAGAGTAAAGTTATTACAAGGGTACGTATTAACTTTACTAATTCGTATATTTTTAGCAAGAGTCCAAAACAGTTACTAGTCTATACTGGTAGCGTTCTAAAATCTTCAGGAGGAACTTGGCATGAAGTCGCTAAAATAGTTTCCCATAAAAAATTCAGTATGTCCTTACTTCGGTCGGGTAACGATATAGCTCTTCTAAAGTTAATGCACAAATTGGAATTTAGTAATCTCGTCCAGCCCATACAATTAGAGACGGCTGATAATAAACCTGTCAGAGGTGTTGTCAGTGGATGGGGTCGCATATACAATATGAGTCGTCCTGAGACTAGTGAACACTTATTATATGTAGAGGCAGAAACAATGACCAATCAAGAATGCCAGTCTTATGCAGTTGTTTCTAAAAATCTGATTTGTACTGTTCCTGAAGTTGGGAAAGGAGTTTGTAAAGGAGATTCTGGAGGTCCGATGGTAGCAAATAAGAAACAGATTGGGATTGTATCGTTCGTAGATTTCGACTGCGCAATTGATGGTCCAGATTTTTATACTAAAGTGTCATCATACATTGAATGGATTAATTATAATATGAAGAATAATTAAAACGCAAAAACTTCTCATTTATTTTCTGGTATATCTGCAATAACATTACTATTTTTTTTAATATACATACTACAGGTCATGTTTTTTTCTCGTTGTGCTGGGGCAATATTGTTAAATAAATGTTTTAAAGAAGTTTTTATGTATTCAAATTTATAAACTCACATTTATTTGAAAATATACATGCATGCATAGATAAAATTTGCGAGAAATGTTCTTCAAACACCTAAATATATCTTCAAGTACCCACTTATCTTCTAATATAGAAAAAATACCTTCCTCTATACAAGGGGAATTTTATTCGAACTCATCTTTCGGACATTAATCCTCAATGATAATTTTTTGATATAAATACGTACTAATAAATCTTAGACATCCGTCAATTTCCAGTCATCAAACTAACACGGTTAATAAAAGTGGTGAAAAGAAATGACTTCCAAACACATACATATTTTTAGTGCTAACATTTTTTACCAGCAATTTCCGTAAGTTTTTAATATTGAGAAATTGTAAGCCATTCTCTAATATCGTTATTTACCTTAGGATCACCAATCGAACTCCCATCAGATGATCTAAATGGAAGAATTGTGGGTGGAAACGATGCAGCTCAAGGCCAATTCCCGTATCAAGTCCCCATACAACGCACCTCCAATGGTAATCACAATTGTGGCGGTTCCATCCTGAACTCTAGATGGATTTTGACAGCTGCACATTGTCTTGTGCAGTAACTTTTAAGCTTAATTAATTAATTTAGTAAGTTCCCTCATTTTCTAGAACCACACTAATAGATATTTAAGTGTTGGAGGGGTCCCTTTTCCTATTGTATTATTCCCCACATAGATCTTTATTACGCCTTGAAGTGCCACAAAAACTTTTGCGTCTTATCTGATTACTTCTAAAATTAATCAGCGTAATGTTTTTCTTTAAATCAGTTCCGTGCCTTCTGATTGGGTCATCCAAACTGGTACATCGATCTTAAGTTCGGGAGGCACCCACCACCGACTGGCAAGATTCATAATCCACGAAGGCTACGTAACCTCTCCATGGGTCAATAACGATATAGCCGTAATAGAATTACAAGACGAGATCCAATTTTCGAATTTAGCCCAACCGATCGAGTTGGAAACCGAGATTATCGGAGAAGTAGACGGTGTCGTATTCGTCTGAGGATTGATCAATACCGGAGTGATCCCGGATAATATGCAATACCTTAATAAGAGGACTTTAACCAATCAACAATGTCATGCGTTTTGGAGCACGGCCTTACTTGGAGCTGACGAGCTTTGTGCTGTTTCGGCAATGGGACAAGGTGTTTGTAGTGCTGATTCTGGCGGACCTCTGGTGGCTAATGGAAGACGAATCGGTGTTGTGTCTTGGGGTGGATCGCCTTGCGGAAGTGGCAGACCGGATGTTTATGTAAGAGTCTCATCGTATGTTGGTTGGGTCAATAATGCTATTAGTAGTTGAGATTTTTTTTATGTAATAATGTTTATAATAAAATAAAAATTGTTTCAATTAATTTTATTTTAATTGAATTTACAAATTGACGAATTTAAAGGCACGAAATGGAGAGATCTGGTTGTTTGAGGACCACCTTGGTTTTCCAGAGGTTTGATTTATCACCAACCATAGGCTTGTTCAGAAAAAAGTATAACAATTTTGAAACTAATTTGGTTTGGTGTATCATAGCTGTGCGTATAATGCTTTTTCTAACTATCTTCTATAGGTTGAATATAATATCCTTGCAAGAAGATTTTTAGTTTCAAAAATAGGAAATAAATAGGAAGAAGTTTATAGAGCCTTATATGAGCAAAAACATGTCCAATAAATAGAAACGACTTAGAAGGTTCTTGCAGTGCAATGTTTAGTTCATGTTATTCTTTTATAAGTTAGACCAAAATGATCAAAATCATTACATCTCCATTGAACAAAGTTTGATATAAATTTGCTTAAGATTTTGCTGAGAGCTGAAATAAACAAGGGAATAAAGTTTTCATATGTCCAAATCGCCACTAATGTACCTAAATACTCAATCCCAAAAATTTTGGTTGAGCTGTAATTTCAAACACAAGTATAGCGTCAATTTTAGTCTTGTAAGTTGTACAGTAAGTGTAATTTATTTGTTAAATTCTCCAACTCCCAGCATAGCCTAAACTATCGGCTGAAATAGAAAGTGCCTTAGGTTGGCTCTATTTGGAAATGAAAATAGTTTAATTTTAGTTTTGGAAGTTGTACAGATTCAGGTTTAAATTGTTTCTTGACATCTCACAACTGCTGTCATAGCCTAGGCTGCCTAAATTATCTAAGATCATGTAGCATAGATTTAGTTTGGTAAGCCAGTAATGTTGCTGGCATTGATTATGCAACTTCAAATGAAGAGATCTGTTTGTTTGACGACCACCTTGGCTGTGGGCAAAGGTATTCTGTCTTGGGGCGGATCAATCTGGTTAATAAATCAAATAATTCTTCTGCTGAATATATTTAAATTGCCAAAAATTACATTAAAATACAAATCATATCATTCTAACCACTTATAGCTATCTCTATCCACTTAATATAACAAGAAATCCTTGTATAAACATCGGGTAAACCATTAGCGCAAGCATTACCCCAGGAAACGATCCCAATCTGCTTGCCTTCAACCACCAAAGGGCCACCCGAATCACCATTGCATACACCTTCCCCGACTTGAGTCAGAGTGCAAATCTCGCATTCACTAACAGGAACACCACCCCAACGTTTCCGACAGTCCTCGACGAGCAACGTTTTCAACCAAATAAATTGGAGTTGATCTGGGAGCGCTGCCCAGCCGTACAGTCGGCCCCAACCGGAGGCCACGCATTTCTTCTCCTCAATAAAACTGTGCTCTAAATCGATGGGGCTTATGAAATTCGAATCCAAGTCGAATTCACCATCAATTTTGATCACCGCCAGGTCGTTCTTGATATTGTAAGGATCCCAATTTTCGTGGACGATAACTTTGATTACGTTGTTGAAGTTACCGCCGCTGTTCAGGTAAATGCTGCCGCTGACCACACTTAAGGCACTCACAGAATAACTGGTAAATATAAATTTAAAATTAATCTGAATTGATCGGAAAAATAAGCTTACCCGTCAACGCAATGGGCTGCTGTTAGAGCCCAATGCTTATTGAGGATGGAACCACCGCAATTGTGGCTACCATAATATCTTAAGGAGATCTGATACGGGAATTGACCTTCTGTGGCGTTTTGACCACCGACTATCCGCGGATTGAATCCAAATTTTGGGGAAACGAATCCTGGGGAGGCATAATAATTAGATTTAATTAAATTTAATCAATCAATGTATGTACTTACCCAATGTTAAAGATGTGACAGCGAAGAGGACTAGTGCAATTCTGATCATTTTGATCGGTTGGTTGCTCTTTTTGCATCTGCATGCTTCAGCACGAATCTTCACTATTTATACGTTCAGAAATCTGTAATCTATTATTTTTGCGAAATATAATCGATATTTATCACTATTCTTGTCTTCCTATTAGCTAACGTAGATTCCGCGAAAGTTTTGCAAAATATTGCCTTATCGTTTTGATAAAGTTATGACTAAAGAAGTTTCATCGATTCAATGGTTTAAGAACAATGGAAACGGAGCGGTTTAATCTATCGTTCTTCGAAAAGGATTGGCTCAGTTTATTGAGTAAAATAAATAAGATCTCACGTTAGATTTCTACAACATATTTTATAAATTTGACAAATTGGGCGTCTAAAATATAAGTATTTTTTTCTTTTCGGCATCACAAAGTAAAGCAGTCGATGTCTTTGACAGCTGACAATTTGGCAAACCTGTCAAAATACTTCTGACAAGTAATAGACTTCAATATAAAGTTTGACAAACGTTGTTCTAAATTTATTTCTGACAGCTGTCAAATTTTGCTACAAGAACTACAGAATAGATTTTCTACAGGGTGCAATGACGCCAAATTTAAATTAATTGACTTAAAACTGACAAAATCCTTGTTGACACTATTTAGAAAAAATGTTTTGAGAGTTACTTATTCTAATATCAGTACAGTTATCCGAATATTTGTCTTCTTTTAAAAATATATCACGTTTACGAAATATACGACAACTACCAGCGTATCCTGCATAACTTTGACAGTTATACCTGTAAAAACTGTCAAAAGAAATAAATGTGTATAGCTAACTGGCAAATATAAAAATCGCGTTCTATCTGCAAAACGTGGCCATACTGTGGCGTTTCAAATATCTGCGACGCTTTGTTTTTGATATATAAAGTTTGCAACAACAATCCTAACTACGTTTTTATATTTAAATGCCAAATATGGTTGAATTGGTTATTTCAAACGTCTCTGTCAACAATGTGTGACATCAAATATTAAATTCAGCCATATTGGAA
Source organism: Popillia japonica (assembly GCA_004785975.1). Lineage (NCBI taxonomy): Eukaryota > Metazoa > Arthropoda > Insecta > Coleoptera > Scarabaeidae > Popillia > Popillia japonica. The sequence goes on from SMLS01052393.1 coordinate 11,151, forward strand.
TATTGGCTAACGTCAAATTTGACATTTAAACGTCAAATTCGCCATATTGGATGTATTCAACGTCTAATTTAACCATATTGGGCATATATGCAAACAAATTTGGATATTAACCGGCATTTCGAATATCTTGCACTTAACCTTTGGCATTTAAATGTCAAAATTAACCATACACAATTGTATTAAAAGTCTATCTCGGACGATTTTTTTTTATTTAAACGTCAAAATGAACAGGAACGTCATTTCCAGCAATTTTCGTTACCTAACTGTCAAAATCGATCATATCGAACGTTTTGAATGTCAAGGATAGATATGTTTCTGATTTAAATGTCAAACTCATCCATATTTGACATATACAATTCAAATTTGGTTAAAAAGGGACAGGATTTTGTATTTTTAACGTCTATTTCAGGAAATTTTGTGTCTCAACTGTCAAATTCCAATATATCGAATCTTTCGAATGTCAAACATTGGTAAAATCTCAAAAAACTTATCGATATTTGACATATATAATTTAAATTTATTCAAATCGGGAAAGATTAGATATTTTTAACGTCTATATTAGGAGATTTCATTTCTCGATTGTGACATTCCAATATATCAAAACTTTTGAATGTCAAACTGAGGTACGTTTGACATTTAAACGTCATACTCATCCATATCTGATATATACAATTCGAATTTGGTCAAAACGGGTAGGATCGAACACTTTAAGCGTTTATCTCAGTAACGTTTCTTGCCTAACTGTCAAATTTAGATATATCGAACGTTTTAAATGTCAAGGACAGCTAAGTTTGACATTTAAACGTTAAAATTTATCCATATCTGAAATATATAATTTAAATTTAGTCAAAACGGACAAGATTGAATGTTTTGAACGTTTATCTCGGCAAAATTGTCAAAATTTCAATATATCGAATGTTATGAATGTCAAATCTAGGTACGTTTGACATTTAAACGTCAAACTGATCCATTTCTGACGTCTATCTCAGTAACTTTTGTTGCCTAACTGTCAAATTCAGATATATCGAACGTTTAAATGTCAAACGTACCTGTCCTTGACATTTAAAACGTTCGATATATCTGAATTTGACAGTTAGGCAACAAAAGTTACTGAGATAGACGTCAGAAATGGATCAGTTTGACGTTTAAATGTCAAACTGATCCATTTCTGACGTCTATCTCAGTAACTTTTGTTGCCTAACTGTCAAATTCAGATATATCGAACGTTTTAAATGTCAAGGACAGGTACGTTTGACATTTAAGCGTCAAAACTTATCCATATCTGAAATATATAATTTAAATTTAGTCAAAACGGACAAGATTTTAACGTTTATCTCAGGAAATGTGTCAAAATCCAATATATCGAACGTTTATAATGTCAAATCTAGTACGTTTGACATTTAAACGTCAAATTTATTAGGTATTTTAGGGATTCCTTTTAATTTTTATATTCTGCTTTGTAGTTTTCATTGCTTGAATGCTTTTTTTTGTGTTTTTTGTGTTGTCTTCTTTTTATTCTTATACTTTGTTGTTTTTTTACAATTTTTTTTAATTTTCCTAGTCAAGTCTTCAATAAATGTTATTTTTTTGTGTGGAGGTTCGATATTTCTTCAGAAATTTGTTTCTAATTGGATTTTTCCAACCAAGATCTCTTTGGTTACCAAATAGAAGCAATGCTACTTCTTTTCAGGGAAGTACTGTGCCTTGCCAATCCTTTGAGTCTATATCGATTAAGCAGTTTTCCTCCTACTTAAATACTGTCTTGGCTACTAGTATTTCGACCTGGTTCCAGCATCAAAACTACGAGAAAAACACTGGAATTTAGTATCATCAATTGGGTGGTTGGCCATCATTTCTAACCTGGCTCTATGTATCTGGTTTTTCCTACCTATTGCCCCAGACAAAGAATTATCATTGCTGCACCAGTATTAATAATAATAAGTGTCTCTTTCATTTACAATTCCATCATCTTCCTTTTCTGGTTACCTGGCCTTTGTGCGATTAAGCCACTTTACCATCATCTATTCCAGGTGGTTCAGTTGGTCTTCCACCTTACCAATATCCACAGCAAGGAGGCTATCCATTGGGCAGACTCTCATATACATCGTCTGATACTGTTGGGTACTCACTCTTAACTCTTAAGTAGATGATGTCTGTCCATCAAAAATTGGAACCACTATTGAAGATCATGGTATTTTCTTCCCAAGAATGCAATTTTGCCTTTTTGGCATCTTCGTAAATCCATCCAATTCTTCCATGTCTTCTATATTTCTTAAGTTTTTTCATTTGTACTAAAATCTCACTACCAGATGATGGCGAGATAAACATTTCTTCACCTTCTTTGTTAGTTTTCAGCACTATATTATTATTTTTTTTTAATTCCTTCGCTTTTAATCCTACCACAATTCTTCTCACTTATAATTCTATTCTCATCATTATTTAATTTTAATTCCATTATTAAAGCACATCGATGCATGAATCATCTTTTAGGGACTAATTAGAATGCAACAGACGCCTTGCGTAATAAATTTGCATTTACAACTCTACAGGAACCTTTCGTACATATTCAATCGCTTCTAAAGTGTGTTACTACCTTGCACCCACTACGTGACGTCTTCAGGAGTGTATACGTTACATATTACCATATATACATAATATATAACACTGATAAATAACAATAGGAGGATGTTGAAACTAATCGAATTAATCAGGCCAATGTCGTGGTATCAAAAAAATATGATTTAACATGTTTGGTACATACTAATCTGGCTCCAACTTCGTACATATATAAACCCGCAATGATGGTAGGGTAAATCAGTCAAACAATACGCTTCAAACTAACAATAAGTGGTAAGATGAAGTATTTTAGTGTAATAGTGTTATTTGCAATTGGGATTAATGCTGAGCCACCTTACCGAGGCGAAGCTGCAGAACCGTACGACCCAGCAGGGTATCGCCCAAATATTCCTTTTACATCAGGTGAAAGGCAACAGTTCCAACCGCAACCTACATATGGGGTTCCTCAAGTAAATTATCAACAATCACAGCAATATCTGCCACCAGCACAGAGACAATTTCAATCTGCACCACCCCGACAAGAATATCTACCACCACAACAACAATATAATCCAGTACCGCCACAACAACAATATCTACCACCACAACAAAACTACAACAGAGACTACAATCCATATTACAACGTCCCAAATCAGCAATTCGCCCCAAACGTGCAATATCTACCACAACAACAACAATATGCCACACCCCAACAGCAATTCTTCCAACCACCACAAACTAGATACGGGGCACCGGAAAATCCACCTCCAGAAGTTACAACGCAACGAGAAGAGGTTACCACCACCGAGGTAGAGGAGGAAGCGTCAACGACCGAAGCCACCACCGAATCGGTGAAAGAGGATTTAGTGGACGAGGCCGAAAAACAGGAAGGGATCTATTACATTTATCACCCGAGCGGATCGTTGCAGAGGATCTTGTTCATGACCAGGAATGATCTGAAGAATATGGCGTATTCGGCCCAATTTAAATATCAGGATGTTGATCCGATTAAGGATCCCATTTACACGTATGATCCTCAAACGTTGCAGTTGAGGAGATTGTCCGCTTAAGTTGGTAATACACGTTCTAATAATTTTGACAGCTCTTAACAGTGAACATAACCTGTAATATTTTGACAGTTCTCTTTCAGGAAGCATAACCTATCATATTTTTAAAATGATTTCAATTTAAAGATGTAATGTGTATGTAAATAAATAATAATTGATTATTAAGACTTTTTATTAAAGCAAATTATTATAAACATAACGCAAACCACTTCAGACATGATGACAAGATAACAATATATGCATTGCAATTCCTCTATTATATTCTATTTATTTGTAACTATAGAGTGTATGTTGCAACAAAGCTATGACGGATTAATATCATAATCTAAATCTTGATTTATTTGTTTATGCATGAAGTTTAGCAATGTAGTTGCATAATCAATGCCTGGTTCTCCAAACTAAATCTATCCTACACAACGAGAAGAAATATGACTTATATTATATATTTAAAAAAATTAGTAAAATTATTGCAAATATGACAGAAAATAAATGGAAAGTTTTTGCGTTTTAATTATTATTCATATTATCCTTAATCCATTCAATATATGTCGACACTTTAGTATAGACATCTGGATTGCCAATTGCGCAGTCGCCGATTACGTACGATGCAATTCCAATTTGTTTTTCATTTGCTACCAGCGGACCTCCAGAATCTCCACGACAGACTCCCTTCTCAAAATAAGCAACAGTACAAATCACGTTTTTAGAATACCCATAAGACTGACATTGCTGATTGGTCATTGTTTTCGCCTCGACATATAATAAGTGTTCACTAGTCTCAGGACGATTTAGACTGTATATGCGACCCCATCCACTGATAACACCTCTAACAGGTTTATTATCAGCCGTCTCTAATTGTATGGGCTGGACGAGATTACTAAATTCCAATTTGTGCATTAACTTTAGAAGAGCTATATCGTTACCCGACCGAAGTAAGGACATACTGAATTTTTTATGGGAAACTATTTTAGCGACTTCATGCCAAGTTCCTCCTGAAGATTTTAGAACGCTACCAGTATAGACTAGTAACTGTTTTGGACTCTTGCTAAAAATATACGAATTAGTAAAGTTAATACGTACCCTTGTAATAACTTTACTCTCGAGTGCAGTGAGCAGCTGTCAAAATCCATTGTTCATTCAAGATCGAACCGCCACAAAAATGACTTTTTGAGGTATTTTGTAAAGAGACCTGGTATGGGAATTGACCTTCATAAGCTTGTTTCCCTCCAACAATGCGAGTATCACTGTTGGCTTTGTAGAGAATAGACAATAATAAATTAGATCCAATAAGAATTAATTCATACGAAACTTACCAACAACTACTGTCACTAGCGAGATGATCCACCCTAAAATAAAAGTCGTGGAAGCCATTTCACATTGATGTTCCAGTTTAGGAAACAAAGAACAACTAATTTAGTGGATACAATTCTATACTTTTATATACGCAGATTTGGTAGGCGTGAGGCATGCGAAGCCATAAAAAAACTATTGTGTTTTTATGCCAGAAACATGTTTTGAGATAGTCACAATTTAGTTATTCAGCTACAAACGTGAGGAAGTAATCCTGGATAAAATTATATTACGCAATCATGATTTCGTGATTAGGCTATCAAAAATTGTTTCTAAAACTTTACCTCTAATAAAGATTTTAACTAATTACAATCGTGAGTTGGCCAGAAATTTAACATTAATGTTTATTTATGTTGTGCGTAAAAAATATCTAAGTGCAAGCGCACCCAGTTGGTAACATAAACATCCCTGCTTTAAAAAAATTAGTTCGTTTTTGTTTTCATAATAAATTGTTACTATAATTTGACATTCATACTACACACATTTTAAATTTAAAATCCAATTACTATGCTTCTCCAGGATTCGTTTCCCCAAAATTTGGATTCAATCCGCGGATAGTCGGTGGTCAAAACGCTACAGAAGGCCAATTCCCCTATCAGATCTCCTTAAGATATTATGGTAGCCACAATTGCGGTGGCTCAATCCTCAATAAGCATTCGGCTCTAACAGCGGCCCATTGCGTTGACGGGTAAGCTTATTTTTCTGATCAATTCAGATTAATTTTAAATTTATATTTACCAGTTATTTTGTGAGTGCCTTAAGTGTGATCAGTGGCAGCATTTATCTGAGCGTCGGTGGCAACTTCAACAAAGTAATCAAAGTTATCATCCACGAAAATTGGGATCCTTACAATATCAAGAACGACCTGGCTGTG
>SMLS01052394.1:0-28487 GCA_004785975.1 Popillia japonica
GTACATATGTACATACACAATACGTCTTATCGTATACGTATCTTATATCCACATTTCTAAGAGAAGTTCACCACACGTTACGAAAGAGCGGTTAGAAAATAGAAGATACTTCAATGATAGAGAGGAAGAGAAAACTAGGATGTAGTTCAAGACACTCAAATAACTGATACATTAACGGAAACGTGATACAAGAAGAATCCTACAATTAGAGATTATTGACAAAGTGTGCACACTTAATTGCTACACCTTTAACATTACTATTAACTCAATTGATACTTCTACATCACCAAGTTCTTTAAAATAGCAAAGGTAGTACCAATTTATAAAAATTGTGATATATCGCTGGTAACCAACTATAGGCCTATCTCGCCACTGTCAGTAATTCCAAAAATGTTCAAAAAAATTATGGCTGAGAAGATTTCTGGTTTTTGTTGTGAAAATAACAATAGTTTTATACAAACATAAATCCCCTAGGACAGCGATACTACAATTCATAAATCGTTTATATTGACACCTGGACCGACACAGACAACGGTGCATAGGACTTGAGTAAGGTATTTGATCTGGTTGATTATGCACTTCGACATACACTGCTCCAATAAATTAACGCACCACTAAGAAATTCTTTAGAAAACAATAGTATATATATATATATAAACGACAGTGAAAATCAATGGAAAAATTCAAAAATCTTAATTAGCGAATTTTTTTATAAAAACACCTTATTATCGAGTATTTTCTCCTCTGTTTCTAATAATGGCTACACATCAGTGACTCAAACTCAAAATAAGCGAGCTTATGTCATTCTGTTCCAATCCATTCCATATTTCAACAAGGCGGCGCCCCACCTCTTCCAGGTTGTTGGCAGAGTTCGGATAACCTTGTAGACGTTTACTAAGCATGTCCCAGACATGCTGTATTGGATTGAGATCTGGACTACTTGCTGGCCAGTTTGTGGTGTTGATTCCAATAGCCTCAATATAATTTTGAACTATGCGGGCACTGTCCGGTCGCGCATTATTTTGTATTAATAAAAAATTTGCTCCATTATAAGGCGCGAATGGCATAACATAGTCTTGGAGGATGTCCAATATGTACCGATCAGCATTCAGATTCCCATTATTTAACACTACTAAATCCGTACACACTGTCAAAGATATGGCTCGCTAGACCATTACAGAACCTCCACCAAATAGTGTGGTATTCAGAATGATACACTGAGCATATTGTTCATTTGGTCGTTTGTACACACGAACACGTCTATCACAGTTATAAAGACAAAATCTGGATTCGTCTTTAAAGAGAACTTGTCACCAGTCGACCTGCAACGAATTCACTATCGTTTACTACATGGTGCGTTAATTTCTTGGAGCAGTAGGAAGCAGGAATTATATGGATTGAGTGGCAACATCCATAATTGGATCAAATCGTATCTGTCGGCTGTCGGGTAGGGAGTAGGTTGTTGGTGTGAACAGTGTGCGGTTCGAAAAGCACTTGGTTAAATTTGGTGTACCACAAGGGTCCGTACTTGGTCCGCTGTTGTTTGTTCTCTTTGTAAATGATTTATATACATACGATGCATGGTAAGGACAGTCGAGCAGCATATGTTAAACACATTTACAACATGGTTTCACCAAAATCGACTATACCTTAACAGGGATAAAACAGTCTTTATTAATTTCTGTTCGCAACCATGGACCATGGAACCATTAGTTTCAAAAGTTGAAAATCGATCCATACAAGTTCCGTGCTGTAAATTTCTAGGTATACAAACAGCGGCTTGACAAGGTATAATCATACTAACGACTTATGTGCACAATTTAGTGGACCTTATTTCGCCATTTGGTCCAGAGGAAAATTTTGCTTAGTTACTACCATTCTGTGTTTGTATCAGGGATGATATACGGAATTGTGTTTTGAGATGATTCACCCAGTATGCAGAGAGTATTCAAGTTGCAAAAATTGGCTGTATGGAATATGGTTGGACTACGTTCGTTCGAATCCTGCAGATTTTGGTTCAAGGCCCTAACAATACTACCTTTGCCGTGCTTGTACATTGCGCACACAATTTCATTTTTATTGACGGAACGCAATCCTCTCCTTAATGGAAATAAGCACTACAAGAACTACCAAAGTGCTGTAAATATGAATTTCTTCAAGAGAAAAGTAAAGAACTATTTGCTGATGAACTTCTTTTATAGTGTTACAGAATACCTCATATAGGAAATATAGTAAATGTAATTTTTCTCAACTTTTTGTCAATTTTTCTGTCTCATAATTTGATTACTTGGTATACTTTAGCATGTATTTTCTTTTTTTTTTACTATGTTCCCATTAGTTTTAGTGATAAAATTAATTGTCACTGTGTTATTATTATTGTGTTCTAGTTTAACTTATCCTATGTCCTTTTTTTGTAGTTTTCTGTCCTAGTCTGCAGGATTCTGGGATTAAATACATTATTATTGTTATTATCAACACGAAGCTCATTGTAAGCTCATTCATTATAAAAGGTCCGAGTAACTTCAACTGGGAAGATGGATACAAAATGATGAAAACTTTATCGAAACTGGAAAAAACATTCATGCGAATTAAATCGGGATTAATATCTAGGTGCCTGAGGAAAATGTATGTAAATATGAAAGTACTAAACATTTAGGGGAGTCTAATGAAAAACTTTTACTAAGAGGAGTGATATTGGGAAAAAGTATTAAAGTTTTTACAACTAAGCTGGACTTTAATTTTATTTAGTTCATTTTTTATTTTTAAATTGGAAATATATCAGCATCTTGGCAACAGCGTCATAGTTAGTACTAAAAAAAATATGTTTAATGTGATGTGGTTTTTATGACATTAGTTCCATCTGTTGATAGATTTCTGCATTCTAGGTAAACAACTGGTTTCATGTGTATCGATTGATTCCATTAATAAACGTAGACCTCTGAACAAAACGAACGATATAGTGATATTTACCGTTGGATAGTAGAGGGAGCATTGTAGCTTAAAACAGTTCTATACTTATTTCCACATCTTATTTCTAATTAGAATTCGATGAACTAAGTTTTAATTATACATAGTTAAGTAAGCATATTGCGGGAATTGTTATGTATGTCCAATAATATTTATTAGAATTCTTTGCAGAAGAAAGTTACAGAAACATATAACTGCAATAAAAATAACAATAGCGCAAAATTACAATACTGTTGGGCAATACATTATTTACTTTGTATAATTTGTGTTAATAACCACTATATATATATTTATATATATAGTCATTATTATCTAAGAAAAGTTTCGGCTATAAGGTACATTATATAATTAGAAGTAGTAGAAAAGAGCATAGTAATAACAATTGATCAAGCCATTGTTGCTATGATACTAATATGAATACGAATCTATAATCATTTAGTAATTTCTAAGCGAAATCTGTGTAAATATATTGGCTCTGGTCAATATGGGCGATAAAAAGAAAGTATCCAGTAAATTGGTATTATTAGGTGGAATCAGAAAATTCGGAATGCCTAGTAGATCATTTAGCCAAAGCACTGTAGACGTGAGTAAGAATATATACTATTATTAACATACCTGTTCATTCCTATCTCAACCGAAAGCTGAATAGCTGCTTTTCTATTTTGCAATTGCTAAGAATATTTGAACTTTGTATTAATTGAATTACATGAGAATATCTGTATAGAAACTAAGGAGATTGTAGATAAATAAATGCGGCTATGAATTAGTAGTTAGTATATAACATTTTCACAAAGTGTTGTGTGTATTGAAATGACCTGTCGCCAGGGTTGTTAAGAAATATTTGATAAATATGCATGCATGTTAACCAAGATGCTCCAGGCGAACATAATCAACGGTATATTAGCTGTTTTCCTATGACCATATACCATTCTTTAAAAAAGATGTTATATTAATGCCTAAAAGTCAGTATTTTTTAATGCAAGTAGTGCCTACAACAAACTAAATTCAACCAGTACAAGCAATTCGATTTTTTGCTATGAAGTAAAAGCAGTTTTCACGACAAACCAATTTGTTAAGTAGCAATCAATACAGAAATTCCAGAATTATATGCAAACCACAACACTAGGTACTGTAGAAGTTATGCAAATAGTTTGTCAGTTGTTTGCATTGTCTTTGTTTCAGCCTTTTGTAGATTCCCTTTCTAAATCGATATACTGCAATGCGTATATCGTCTGTATAGTTTGAAAAATGTTAACATTTATAACCTAATATTCAAATGCTGCATATCCATATCCTTCCAATTTGTCATTCAGAAGAAGTACGATATGAAACATGTGAAATATGTAATTGAATGTAACCGGTTATTGGTGCACATTCGTTATTAGGTATTTGAGAGACTTTCTAAAATTTAGCTTTTGGTAAATAAACTCAAAAGATCATTGATTCACACCCTTCAGAAGCAGGAGGACCTAAGAAAAACTAATTCGATGTTCTTATAAAAGAAATCAAATACCAAGATGAGTTTGGAAAACTGTACCTTATAAAAGATTTAGTGTCTTACTGCTATTCTTCCAATACGCATATACATAAGTAAACTAATAAATTTCGTTGTAATTGAATTAAAGTACGATTTTTTTGAAGCAAGATACTAACTCAGTATTAAATCGAAGTAATAATTGAGTCTACAGTTTTTAACCTTTGCTTTAATGTTAGAAAATGTTTAATGGAAGTTATATCTTATATAGTTTAATAGCATATTTGACCAAGTCAAGACTTAGTAAACTTGAATTTAAAATTTTCATTTTAAAATAAATATACATATTTGTTTCATATTTTAATATTACTATCAAAGTAATAATTCATTAACGGTCCCAGACATCTTTCGTTCTTTCAAATGAATAATATAAGTGCTGAAGTGCATCAAGCACTTTATTTACGGTCTTGTGAGTAGTAATTAGTATGCAACTGGTGAGTTGATCAAAAACGATATTTTTTCTTCATCAATGCTTTAGTAAAAAATATGAGTTAAAGAATACAATTGGTAACAGGCACACTTGCATAGTTAGAATTAGATGGAAGAAATGGCGGAACACAACATTACTAATAATTAAATTACTAATAATAACTATAATTACTGCTGTTTTAAATATACAGTGCAGGTTATTTGTTATTGTCCTATAAATTTAGATACTACTTTATAGCAACAAAATATATTCTTAGATAACTTCTTATAGAAAATATAATTTAAAAATTCTTTATTAACTTTTAAATACAATAAATACAACACACTCCTGCGAAGTTATCACAGGATTGCGTTTGTGGTCTTTTGTGAGCAACGGGACGGATTACTGGGGAATGCAATGCGATGTTGAGAATGGCGTTTCGGCGTAGTTTGGCACGAATAAGCTCTTTATCAATGAAAACAAGATGCAGATTATGACATGTGGCATGCGAGATTTGAGTGGGGTGGACAATAGTGAATCTGTTAAATACTTGAAAATTTTGCTTGATCCGAAACTATGTATAGTGGATGGAACACGGTAATTACCTGGCGGGTAAACTTGCTGTCGCTATATTTTCCCTGAGAAGCCTGAGTAGTACAGCCTCCACAGGGGTACTGAAAACGGTATATTATGCAAATATCCAGTCTTCAATTTTATACGGTATTTTGGTATGGGGGCATTCTGCCTGCAGGCATAGAATATTTGGTTTGCAGAGGAGAGCTGTTAGAGTTGTGTCGGGCGCTGGATACCGGGATGATTGCCATCGTCTCTTTATCAATAATGGATTTCTTACTGTCCCTGCTCGTTATGGTTTGGAGTGTGTCTTGCGCGTTAAACGTAATCTCGGCTTGTATGAAACCAGTGCTAGCTATCATAGCCATAATACTAGAAATAGCCTCCGCATTAGACCCGATTTTATAAGGCTATCCAATAATCGCCATGGGGTGAATTATTGGGGCCCCAAATTTTACAATAAGCTTCCAGCTCGTATTACAGATTTGCCTTTGCAGCAGTTTAAAATTGAAATGAAAAATATCTTGATTGGTGTGTGTTTATATTCAATTGACGAATTTATGAATTATCATGTGCAATAATTTGATGTCTCTTGTTGACATGTTGCTGTGATGTACGGTATACTGTGTCTCTGGTATACATTTACGTTTTCTATTATATTATTTATATGTTTTATATTGTTTGACGCGTGTAAATGTTATGACATATTAGCACAAATAAATAAACTTAAACTTAAACAAAAGTGCCACCCATCTTCCGGAAAGCTTTCTCATACCCAAATAATCTTTGAAAATTGATACCACTGAGCCAGTGATATGTCTATGACTTCCACAATTTCTTGCACTTTCAATCTCCGATTGACCAACACCATATCGTGAAATTTCTTAATTTTTTAGAGTCTAGAGACCTCAACTGGGCGTCCAGAACGTTCGGCATCTTCCGAGCTTGTACGGCCACAACGAAATTCAGTAAACCACTGTTTTATCGTGGAAATTGATGGTGCAGAGTTTTCATAATACTTATCAAGCGTAGTCTTAGTTTGAGTGATGTTTTTTTTTTCGTAAAAGTAATGCCTTAATGAGTGCACAAACGGTAGTCTGCTATCAATGGCTGGCAAACAAACTAAATGACACACAGGTTCAAATTTTCACATGAGTCAACTGACAGATGTATGTTGTCAGTCACGGACATATTAACCGACCCTCGTAGCACTATGCAAGGTCAAGCTTCGTCCAAGTAAGTTGATTTGAACCTCTTAATAAACTGAAAACGAGTTAACAGAGTCGATACGAGCGAAGGCTGTGCTTCGGCGGCATAGATAGGAATGAACTAACGAAATACTATAAGACACGAAAAAGATCACGCACAGTACTAGACTGCCACTCCCTACTCATTGTCAGTCAGGTTCGGAAGTGAGCTTAACCGAGTGTAATGTATGCATGCATACATAGGAATTAAGCTCGACTTGCACACGTCTGCAAATTCTGTTGATCCGCGTATAGACAAAAAATGAAATGGTTGGTTTAAAGACATATAACTGCATCATGGACCAAAACCAAACTTCTCCAACAATTTTTCAGATGGGGGTGCACGTCATATATCTTTGCGTTTGGGAAAATCTAGATAAGGTCTGGAGGAGAGAATTGTTTATTTTGATTTAGAACTACAATGAAAAGTCGTAATCTTTTGTTAAAAAAATATGGATATACAGAAAATTATGTTTACATTTAATATTTAGTATGTTTTCCTCTCGTCTTAATGAGACTAGCAATATTTCTTCGCATACTCTCAATAGCCGAAATTGAGCAATTTGATCTTATCATTGTTTTGCCATATTGTTTCATCACGAAATTGCATAAAAAAATAAGATTTGATAGAAAATATTGAAGACATTTGTAATTGAAGATTATGAAAGCTTCCAAACAAATAAATTAGTATTTGTTTTTCATTGAGATTTCCAAATAAGTGAAGAGCTCCAAACCTGAAATTGCCACCTAAAACGGGTAGTGTTTTTTACGAGGTGTATATTCCTTTTACTCGCATCCTTTTCAAAAGCATAAGTGTGAAAAGCGCTGGAATTATATTTAATCAACTCGACATTTCTATCTGTTGCATTACAAAAATAGCCCTCTATATATAGATATATAGATATAGGGGCTATAGATATATTTTTGTCTATCCAAGTTCAACATAAAATAGTTCATCTACAATTATAGACGTATACGTTGACAAGTCAACGAATCGAATGTTTATTAAAGACAAACATATCTATGTATGTACATATATATAAGTTTTATACTAAATCTACACTACAGATTCGATAATCATACGCTTGCTGGTTTTGCATATTGTCTTCTTGAATTTCAACTATTATTCAAGCTATTATACACAATTTGTATTTCTTTTTGGCAGTAAATAGTTAAACGTAAACGCCAACAAGTTCTTGCTAGTTTGTAAGTTAGTTTCAGTTCATTCATAAATAATGTATAAACAAAAATAACATGGCGCTGTCTGTTACGAAGCAATATAACCATTCTGTGCCTTCTGCGAATATTTTATCGTCAAATTCATCGACTAAACTATAAATGTCAATATTTGTGTAGGTTTTCTCACGGACGAGTGATATCTCTTACATGTTTATGGGCATTTAAATCGAATAGACGACATCGAAGATCTTCGATTATTCTAATTAGCGGAAAAGAGCGGAGTTTCGTGCTGAGTTTTGAATAATTTTAGCACTCACTCTATCGCTACAAAAGCTTCAGATAGCTGTATACCATGTATATAATTTATATGTTGCGTATCTTTTAGTCATTAATTTAATTAATTGACAAGTTACATGCAAATTTGTTATTTTATTAACTACCTATTTAATTTAAAAAAATTAATAAATTTAAAATTTATATATGTCAGTTTATGCTGTCATTTGGGTAAAAGTATTTGGCACTAAATGGTTGAAGCAATATTTCTGTTCTTTAAGTACGTAATGATAATAAAGCGTTTTCCATGAATTTTATAATCGTCGTCGGAATATGGAAGCTTTTATTTCGAACAAAGGCAACTAAAAATGTTGATTAGCTGTAAGCTATATATTTTATTTTCAAATACTTTTAATATGGTAACAAACTTAAATTAGGGGTGTAAACGATAATTTATACTTCACTTTTATATATATATATACAGGGTGTCCAATGTTAGCGGTGCACTATTGCTATCTTAGTTATTTCTGTAGCTACGATTTTAGTTAAATGAGCAATCTTTTTGTGTTTTTAACGCTGATTACTATGGAGTTCTTGAACAAACAATTGAATAACGCATTCCCGAGAAATTTCGAAATTTATAATTTTTTTAAATGGAACCCCTGTATTATTTGTACATATTTTGGATCATCACAATATTTTGAACAAAAAATGTCCAGTACACAACTACTCTTAACGTAAAAATAAACAAATGAGAAGCGTTCAAAGTTTAAAAAATTATTAACATGTAATTCTAAGTAGGTGATGAAAAATCATAATAAAATATTACGTTAACAGTAGAATAAAAACAACAAACACAATAATCAATATAATTTTCCTTTTGTATTACAAAAGGAAAATTATATTGATTATTGTGTTTGTTGTTTTTATTCTACTGTTAACGTAATATTTTATTATGATTTTTCATCACCTACTTAGAATTACATGTTAATAATTTTTTAAACTTTGAACGCTTCTCATTTGTTTATTTTTACGTTAAGAATAGTTATGCACTGGATATTTTTTGTTCAAAATATTGTGATGATCCAAAATATGTACAAATAATACAGGGGTTCCATTTAAAAAAATTATAAATTTCGAAATTTCTCGGGAATGCGTTATTCAATTGTTTGTTCGAGAACTCCATAGTAATCAGCGTTAAAAACACTAAAAAGTTGCTCATTTAACTAAAATCGTAGTTACAGAAATAACTAAGATAGTAATAGTGCACCGATAACTTTGGACACGGTGTATATATATATATGTATAATCCACCTTCAATAAAGAACGTAAAGAATTTTGTGCGTGGATATAAAATCATAAAATTACATAGTAGGTATTTACATTTTTTTAAATTAAGTCATAGGTTTTTATAGGTATAAAGAAAATATGTATAAAAAGAAAAAAGATAATTAGGTACAAATTAGTCTGTATAATAAGATGGATATATGGTCGATTACGTTTCAGTTTTAAATCAAATGGACTGATTATAAATATTTATAAAAATAAATAGGTGATTTAGTGATGGACCTAGTTAACATAGTTCATTTTGTTAACAACAGATAGGAATAACGTCGAATTCACGTCTTTTCGCCGTCAACTAAAGACGTATTTATTTAGTCATTAAAATCACGTTCATTTTTGGTCGATAATAGGTGTATCGACGTCGTCATCCATTTTTCTCCAAATATTCACGTCATTTTCACGTCAGTCTGCTACCTGGGATGTTATATACATTTGTTGTAGTGAACACAGCACTGCACTGTTAATTTTTCCTGTTACTCTTGGCGTATCTAGATGCGAGTGGCTATTTACATTTTTCCACGTCCTTGCGCGATCAATATCTTCGTAGTTGTGGTATTGTATGTATTCTGATAATGATATAGGATTTTCATGTAGCACTCATTTACGTATCTTCAGAGTTAAATTTTAATCAAGAAATTTTAGAATTTTTTTGTATACCAATATTATCTTATCCAAGAATTGCGAATATTTCTTGCATAATTGTTTGTTCTTGTTTTGAATATGTTTTTCAGTTCAATTTTCGGTCTAGATGTATGGAATTGTGGTTCCATTACACTACATACTGGGTGAGATTTTTATCTTAAGACAAAGGAATATCTCTAAAACCGTGCATCAAATCAAAAAAAGATCTTAATAAGATTTGTGATGGTGCCGAATTCGATCTCTCAGCCCCTTTCTCTCCCCGAGTGGGAGAGGGGACAATTTTGAAATCTTAAATGGGAACCCCAATTTTGTATTATAGACTCGGATTCTATGCCATCAAGGATGTAGTTTTAGTTTGAAACACTTTTTTTCGATTCGTAACAGATTGCGCTGTAATCCCAAAAAAGATGGTCTAGGAAAAATACTCAAGAAAGAGAAAACATGAGTTTGTGTTTTTTTATTTTAACATTAAAATAAGATTTTAAAAAGCCATTCACCAACGAAAAACTTTACTTTATCATACCCACTTTAGACAATGTGTTTGAAAATGTGCCTTTCCATTTCGATTCATTTATTTATTCGCAATTGGAACGCAACGATACAAAACTGTACTTTATTCAGTACTTGACAAGCTGTGAATACGTACGCATTGTAATTTAAATGATTTATATCTATGGAGAAAGAAATATCGATAATGGTGTTAATCTTTACTTACAACGTATTTCCGACAAGGTACGATCGCGCGCTTCTTTTTACTGCGGCGTCCAACAGTTCTCTAGTGAAGGAACCGTACAGCCAAGAAAACGAAAGCGCCGACAAGCAATTGCTGAAGAAAATAATTAAATCGCAGTATCTAATAATCCGCACATTAGTATTCGAGAAACAGCTCACAGATCAGGAATTTCTCAGTTCACTATCTGCCAAATATTGAGACGTAGGAAATATCTATTTATAATTTCCATACATCAAGGACTTCATGACGAGGTGACATTCACAAGTCACAGTACGGTAAATCGGCACAATATGCATTACTAGAGTATCCAAAATCCCTATTGGTTGTGCCAAGTTGAATATCAACCTCCTTGGAACGTAAGTGTTTGGCGTGGAATAATTGGCAATAATCTCATTGGTCCATATTTTATCGATGGAAACTTAAATGGTCAAAATTATCGAAACATTTTGCAGAACGAACTGCCCGTGTTACTTGAAGACCATCCCTTGGACGTACGACAAACTATGTGGTTTCAAAATTACGGTTGTCCAGCACATTATTCAAGAATAGCACGAGAAGTATTATCGACCACTACAATATATACATACATATATACTTTTAAATGAAACAAACAAGGAGTCTGAAGTAGTTGAAGTTTAATCCCGGAGAAAAAGATTATTGGCGAATTCAGCAAATAAAAACCAAACTTTAAATTGAGTTTTCTATTTTTTGTAGCCAATATTTTGCAATGTGTTCAGTACTTCATCAGGGCACAACTACGAGGACAAAATCCATGGTCAAGAACACTTTTGATACATGTTAAAATTGTGGTAGTTAAAATTTAAAATTAAGGATTTAAAAATAAGGTGCACTAAGGGCACGTGCAAGTGACGATCTTTCTACATGATACGCAAGTGTCACAGCTGATTTAAGTGGTACCAATCTTACGCTACTACCAACCAAAAGATTCAACACGTGACCATATGGTGTGAAACAATTAAAATGGTGAACAACCACCAAGTAAATTCCCCAGATTAAGGCAAGTAAATTCCCCAGATTAAGGTTTAAAGAACTGCCGCAATTGGCAGCAGCACAAGAACCTCACTATTTAAAATTGATATCGTTAAATATCGTAAATAGCAAACACAATAATACAAGTTCAATTTTTTCAATTACTATGTTATAATTTATGTTAGTTTGGCAATTAAGTAAGAATAAAATAACATATTGATATGACGTACCTGATGGGTTGTTTAACTTCTAAACTGATGCTCGCTTTGAGTATTTTTAAATACCACTGCCAAAGCGAGCGCTTTAAATTGGCCACTCATTCGCGAAATATACATTCATGCACTTGGTGCGTATTGCGGCTGTGGAATAACATAATCTATTTACATTTTGCAATTATCGTTCACCGATTATAGTTACAGATACGGCTTCTCCACTTTACGATTTCTCGTGGAAATACGGACAAGTGATAAAATCAACTGTAAAACCGCACCAAGACTTTCTTGTAATGAAGACTTTCTTGCCTAATTTCTTGTGGATTTTCAGCAGACCAGATTCTACAATTTTGAGTATTGACTCCACTATTCAGAGTAAGATGTGCCTCATCTGTCTATAAAATAGGGGATAACTATTCGGCTCCAATTGCCATCCAAGCCATTACTCGCGAGGAAGTATCGTATTTAGTAGTAAAATCTGCCTCCTTTAATTCAAATTTATATGGATACATTTTTAGAATTGTGCATAAAATTTTCCAAACCGTGGTATACGGAAGCTGCAATCGCTTGGATATCTTTGTGATCTTGGTAGGTCAGTTACAGATTCTGTTCCTTCAAATTTTTGTATTAAATTGCGGTACGCTTTCGTTTGAAGGGCGCCGCTGTCAAACCCATTTTTGTAGTAAATCTTTGTAATCCAGCGGTGTTTCCCATAGACATAGTAAAGTCCCATACCTCATGCAGTTTGATTTCGTTTATTTTTTGTTATTAACTTGATTTGTTAAAAAGTTATAATAATTTATGGTTGTGTAAGCTTGTATAATTAATATTCAAATTGAACGCAGAGCTAAGGTAAAACTGTACCACTTTTGTCGCAACTAACCACCATAAAATAGTTTTACGATTTTTTTGTTAGAATTATCACCAGAAACATTTAGATCAGGTGCCAAATATGAGAAAATCAATTGTTTCATAAAACTCATCGCAGTCAAAATTTGTTGTTTGTTTGTTGTACAGGATCATTAAGTGTTGGTACCTCTTGTTTCGACATATTAACAGGAACTATCAATAGAATGTACTACAAATCCAGAATTTTCCTCTTACTAAAGTATCTGTTACCAAAAAAAAATCAAGCAAGTGGTATTCTTTCACTAGAGAATTCAAGGACCTGAAATGAGTATGCTATTCTCCGACTAATTGATATACGAGAAACCGGTAGATGTAAACAAATAAAAATGAAAAATGCCATGGAAATGAGACAAAGGTAGTATACAGGGCATTTATTTAAAAAATTCGATAATTATAAATATATTTTGAGTAGCTTTATTGTATGCTTTGTAAAGTTTAATAAAGAGTTACTAAAATCAATTATACTTAACTATTCTGGGTTATTGGAATAAAACTCTTTGGAAAAAGTATGTTAATGCGTTGGCGACTAGCAATCACATAGCTATCATATTGTGCCAAGTGTCGAAATTATCGTTTATAAGTGAACAACTTGCAATGCAGAATTCTTTCTATTATCAAATCATGATAGATTGTGATATTAGTTGCACTTGTAAGAAAAAAATTATTACATTTTATTGGTGATCTTATTTATCATTTCTACATATTACTAAAATTGGTTAGTGTTTAGTTTATTGTTAATCAACTCCAATCAAACTACTTCTATTTTATATAGTGACTTCCAATGTTGCGTTTGCAATAGAGACTGTTTCTAAAAAATTACAAACAAGTAATTCGGATTTAGAGTAACACCGGAAAATATGTTTCAATTGTGCCTAAGAACTACGGCGCTATTTCCCTATTACGTTTCAAGAAATGATAATGATTTATCAGAAATAACATGCTTGGAGAATTCAAGTGAAGTCAAGTTCAAGTCAGCTGAAATGCTACACACACAGTATGCCAAAAAATGATTTTCGGCTTCTAGCATTGCCTTTTAATGACGGAAACGGTTAGAAGAAAACAAAAGAAAGGTTGATTAGTATCAACAACATCAAAGGATGATTGGTACATACCTTCAACAATTTGCAGGTCGAAGTAGAATTTTAAATGTGTTCTCAAAGTTGGGTTGCATTTTAAACTTTGATTTATGTACAGTATATCGCAGAGGGGAGATGACCATATTAATTGAGAAAATAACGATTGGAGTTAAGTTTTAATTGTTAGAGAGGGTTAACATTTAGTAGGCACCAACGTAACCGATTATTTTGAATTGGTGCGAATCAAAAACACATTATCTACTCTCTATTAATCCGGAAAAAGTTTCGGAATAATGGTGTATGATGGTGTTGGGTAAAATATGTGTTGGAGACCATACCTAATTGTATTTAATTCAAAATGAGTAAGTTAATTGGATGAAATATTAACATCATTCTTCTTCTATCTAAAGTTTGTAGAAGAACATTTCATTTATATGGATGCTAATGCTCGTTCACATTGATTTGAAGAGATAGGCATTTATACACGATTAAATTGGAGACATAGTTTTCCTGTTAGTACTTCCATTCTGTTGCTATATGACATTAGTATTATGTAACTCTGTTTCATAACCAGTACGTTATTAAGTTCTAGTGCATAGTCAGGAAATGTGCGATTTTAGTAATTACTAGAATCTAATGTCTATGGGAGAAAGAAATTTTGCAACTTTGAAAACGCGTATATACATACATTTGAAGAACTGCATTTTATTGTGTGCTATGGTGTAGGTACTATAATTAGTTAACTCAGTCAACATAAACATAATTTTTAGCTGCAGATGTTAGCTATTGCTTACCTGTTTAGCAGTTTATTAGCGCGAAATTAGAGTGCCTTACTCTTAATATTTTTATGCCACTGTTTGCTGTATTTAATATTTTTATGCTTGATTTTTGTAGTTTCAAATTTTTATTTGTGAAGTTTGTAAAAGTACATATATTGCTCATACTGTTCTCCTCAATTTGAGTGTTAGTAGTATCTGATTGCAGAGTACAATTTCCAACGTTAATACTACACATTCATAAATTTGTGAGCTAACAAAACTATGAATTACTTACAAATGTGATGTTAAATATAATTGTCTTCTATTTCAGATTGTGCGAGTTGAACTTTGTTAAAGCAATTTAAAAAAATTGTTTGCAATCACTGATAACTTCGCATTGTTATATATTAAAATTATGTATGAGTTGATTCTTCTGTAAATTTACATCTGAAGGTGATTTCTGAATGTTGATTACAGACTGTTGAATTTCTATTAAATCTTTCTGATAACGCAAATTTAAATAAGGTTATTTTAATTTGTTATACATCTGTGACTAGGTAAAGATACAAACTTGCCTGATTGATGAAAGTTGCAAATTTCAAATTATAATTAAGCGAATAAATAGAGCACACAAAACTGGAACCCATAAACCCCTGTGAAGTGCGAGGACAGGCGAACAATTAAAGCTTAACTAACCAAGCAGGGTCGTAATTGTATAGGTACAATTACTAAAGCCGAATGTAACAATGTTTGCCACTATAAATAGACGGTGGTGCCAGGTGCCCCTGGTGCTCTTTAAATGTTGTGTAACACTTAGCAGTATTATAAAATCCGAATAGCTCGACATGGAAACGCCATCGCGTGATTCTCACTCGCGGATGCTTCCGACAAAAAAAAGAAGTTATACTCCTTCTCCATTTGAATCTGAAATTGTAGAAATACATGTTATAAGAAACGCGACTTATTTGCGACTCCGTCTTTAAACTGATCACATATAGAGAATATAGAAACACATCGAGAAAGGTGTTTCCTTATTTTATCATCATTCTATATATGTATCTACACAATCATATCACAAATTTTATATTAGCTGTCAAAAAAATCGTAGAACTTCGAAAGATTGCTATCATGATATATGACGTGCGTTTACTGGAATAGAAGTTTTGCAAGTTTCGTGTTCTATGTGTATAATTTCAGCATTCTAGCAGATATTGTGCATATTTTGTTTGTGCGCGTTACTATTCGGAATGTTTGTATTCGGGCCCCATAATTATGCAGAAGATAGTGAGGAAGAAACCGAAACAGATTTTGAAGATGATCCTGAGGCTTTGCTTCAGGTAAATTTTACGGAAATTAAGTATATTTATATTATAGTAAGTACAGTTATAAAAAAACGGGTTGTTTAAATTTCGAAAACTGAGAATTGTAGAGAACATTGCAATGTTTTTGAAACGCCCTTACAAAAATTACTCAGTAATATTATTATTTAAAGCGAAACTGACTACTGTATTTCTATACGTTCTATGAATCCAAAATTGTCTCTTACAGTGTCATTTTGCATTTAATTGGAGTTTTGTTTTTAAATTGTTGATGAATATATTGGAGATCTAAGCGTTCAGTACATAAAAGTAGTCCTAGAACAGAATTCAAGAAAATCAACTGATGTATCTAACGTATAGTTTTTTAAACTCGACTAACATAGGACGTGCCTTGTTCAAAGAATTTATTAAATATATGAGCAATGTTCAGGAGAAAGCAGTTCTTTCTAACAATAAGTTAACGTTCAAGTACGCCAAAGTTTTCTGGATAATAAAACGTATATTTGTGTTAGCTTCTACCTTGACAAGAAAAATGAAACAGGGTCACTCAGCGTCTTGAAAAAAAATTAAGCGGTTTCCTTAGAACTAGAAGCACTTTCCTCGAAATAGTTAGATCGGGCTATTCAAAACGACGAGTTGTGGAAATTAATAAGATTTTATTAGGTTTTTGACTCATATACAGCGTGTGAAGTGTTCGGCAGTATTAGATCAATTTCTGATGTTTGATGACATAACAAAGGCTGTCTGGTACAGTCTGTCAAGTTTTACTACAAAAATATAAGAATACTACACTAAATGAATCTTCGTAATTAAGCTGTGTGTCCCATAGATTCAGTAAAGTCCTAGTCCTTAAGCAACTAGATTTTGTTTATTTTTTGTTATTAACTTAATTTGTTAAAAAGTTATAATAATTTAAAATATGGCCCTTACTTTAAGATAACCTTGTACACATATATTAACATATTATGTCATCGTTACACCTCATTATTGACACAGTTTCTACAGTAAATCTAATATGCATACTAATATGCACGTATACAACCTTTTCAAAATTTACATGTTTGTGGTCAGAACGTTTAATTGTGTTCTCAAGTATCTCCCGTTTCAGCTTTCTCAAGACCTTTGTTTTGGTCCTGTGTATTCACTACTGTAAGGGCATGTAGGAAGGCGCAATACTAATTCAACAAAAATTTCTAATGGATTTAAATGTTGGTCTCTAATTTCTCTGAATAGAAACTTGTTTGACATATGTACTTGCTCTAGAGTTGGGATGTATTTCGCCGCCATGATACATGCAGAATAGGTGTAGTTGTGTGATTTGCATCATGGCCGTTTTTGGGCTGGGCTGTTTGTGACCTAAAAGGACGAAATATTTGTCTTATGGTTCAATCTTTGGCTCTAAAATCTAAATGCATAATGAACAACAAACCATTTTTGATCACAATTGTCACTATTGTTAATCTCTGGGTCTCTTTCTTCTTCTCTTTCAGCATTTTCTCGACAAACGTGGCGATCTTCTGCCAGTAGTTGTTTTCTGACAGCATTGTTTGCACGACGGTGTCCGGCGCTAAGGGGCCCGCTTCTTCTTGTAGCTCTGCTCTGTAGTCGCTTCAACTCTCGCACTCGAACAAAGTGTGATGAGCATCGTTTTCTGTAGAGTCGTGGTATTGGCACGTTGCATTCTTTATTTTACCTGCGAGAGATACTAATTTATCTCATCGTGTTCTCGACCTATCCACTCCGTAATGTTGCGAATGAGTCTAGCCGTTCATCGACGCCCAGCTTTGTCGGGCGAGCGCTTTATCATCCGCTCTTGCATGTCTTGCGCTGGCCTCTCGTCGGGCCTCATAGACCCTCTTCTTTTCTTGGGCCAGCAAGTCTATCGCAGTTACTCCTGAAATTATTAGCACTGTCCGCCGGTTCGAAAACTGTTCGATATGTGCTGGCTATTCTGAGCGCTCCACGCCGCTGTACTGAGCCATTTGCTTCCTGTACTCTAATCTACCTTGAGATGCATTCACTTGCCGTCGGTCCTCCTACGTTAGCCATAAGTCGGCTCAACATCGTCATTATTTTAGCAGCCTTATCGCTGGATGACTGAATCTGTTCCCAGACTTGCTGTCGAGCCACCGTTTTGAGGTACTTCACTGAAGTTGTGGTGGTATCTTGTAAGTATGTAATTTAGTTACATATCTTATATAATCTTTGAGTACTTGAGAAAACACAAGAAAAAAGAGGGTAAACTTGAACATGTTTAAGTTGATTAAAACATATACTCTACATATATGTAAAAAGATCCATCCGTTCACTTGATATAACATACAATAAATTTGTATATATCACCCGCTAATGACAGCGAACACTTTGGATATTCTAAAAGGTACTTTAGAATATATATCAACGAGGAAAAATACCTATGATGTGGTTGTTACAGAAGATTCTATTATAATCTTTTTAGATACTACTAATATAATTAGCAGACGTTTGTTATAGGCTATTTACAGAGAATGATCTCTTCGAATTAAAGGAAATACTGGCAAACATTCAGTGACGAGATATGTATAACTATGAGTTATTTAATGAATTCTAGAAAGTCTAATGAATACAACATGCTCCATGAAAAAATACAGAAAAGAGCGACAACACCACAAATCGTTGGATAACACCGGACTATAACAGAAATGTAAACAAAAGCGAAGACACCCTAAATAATAAAATTGACTATCACACTTACTAAAACTACGGCGAAACACTTCAAAATAAAATACATGATGCAAGAAAATACTTTTATCCAACACCATTAAATTACGAGGCCATAATCATGGTCATTTCGACTATCTAAAGTGGCCTGTAAGTCACTAGTGAATTTTAATTTTTCTCATCGTTGAACGTGGTTGAACCGAATAATTTGTCAAATACAAACGTCACAACTGGCGTCATCACAAAACACTGTTTTAACGAAATTCTAGAGGTGTCGGATAAAATAACGTACGGAGCTCAGGTGTTATAAGTCACAAGTCACTCGCAAAAACAAAGTCTCTGTTATCTATTTTTGCTCATGGCTTCTTTCCCGTATCCCTTGTACCATAAATTACTGTTATTTAATTTTTATAGCAACGTTTACAAACAAAACCCAAGCAACTTGGCCGGTTGTGTAAGGTTTCACAAGCAAAAATAATCAAATCAGCTTTTGTGTAGTTGACTTACTGAGTGATTTACAAAATGATGAGGCAAAGTTGGCATTTGTCAATAACTTCTCGATAAAGATATGTGAAGCCGCAGATAATAATAATGAACTGAACACGCAACTACTTATCCAGATAGACAAAACCGCATTTCACTATGACATTTATGACATCATAAATTATACGTTAGAAACAAGCAGTTTCTAAGATATGCTTAAATGGTCAACGGTTACCTTAATACGTAAAAAGGGCAGCAAAAATGACGTAGGAAACTATTGACCTATATCGATCCTTTCAAACATATCAAAGATATATCAAAAAGTAATTTACAGTAGAATATACAGGTCTGATGAAAAAGGTAACATACTACACACAATACAAAATGGGTTTGTGCAGGGTGGATCCACCGTTAGAGCTATATTTATCAGGTTATGATAGATATTTATGATGGAATAAATGACCTATCCGGTGGGAATTTTCATTGACCTTTCTAAAGCTTTCGACAGCGTAAATTACGAAAACCGGCAATTTATGGGTATACGTGGAACGAGTTTGAAATTAGTTGAATCCTATTTAACAGGACGTAAACTAAGTATATCCTCTGTGGATGGAGAGAGCAACATCATCTATTCACATGGGCAGAACATTGAACATAAGAACGGGCCGAGTATTGAGTCTTGTGGTACTTACAAGACTCAATACTCGGCCCGTTCTTATTCCTTCTGTATCTTAACGAACTTCCTACTCTAGTGAAACACAATACCATACTGTAGATTAGATTAGATTAGATTAGGGGTGGCCCTACGGGCCTCTTTCACCGCGACCTTCACGGTCTATTGTGATCCCCAGCAATCCTAGAAGGCGCCCACTAACTTTGCCCTCTTTATGAGGCTTAACGCCCTTGAGAGCGGCTCCTGTATGTAGCTCTGTGCTGTGGGATACTCTTTGCCCAAAATTAGAAACCTTGCCCTTGCCAGGCCTTCGCAGTGGCACAGTACATGGACTGGGGTTTCTTCCTCCTCCTTGCAGAATCTGCACATGGCATCTTCCGCTAGGCCTATGTTGTACATATGCCTATTTAGTCTACAGTGACCTGTCAACAGGCCCACTAACATTTTGACGGTTTTCCTGTCTTTATCTAGTAGGTCTCTAGTGAATTCAGGCTTCTGTTCTTTTAGGAACTCCTTTGCCTGTCTTTGCCCAGGTGATCTTTGCCACTAATCCCTGGACCTATTGTGTATCCATTCGTTGATGGATTTTCTGATTTGTGATTTGGTGGTGCCGAAGGATGGGCCAGATCCGGCGAATTGCATCGACGAACCTTGTCTGGCCAGATCGTCTGCCGCCTCATTTGCCTTCACGCCCTCGTGGTTAGGAACCCAGGCCAGTTTCCTTTGTTTGTGTGTTTAGTTGTGTTTAGTTTCCTTTGGGAACCCACCTCGTTTAGAGCATTAACGCAGTCCTAAACTTGTTTGGAGTCAACACTTGCTGAACTAATCGCTTTAAGTGTTGCTTGGCTGTCCGAGAAGATGGCGACGCTTTTTCCGAACTCGGTCCGTCTTTCCACTTCCCTAACGCAATGGTGGATTGTTGCTACCTCAGCTTGAAAGACCGTTGTGTCCTTGCTGAAGCTTATCGAGAGAGCCTTCCTAGGCTTTCCTCCGTATATACCGGCTCCTACGCCATGTTCGGTTTTGGAGCCGTCTGTATACCAGTTCGAGTCCGCCCTTATCCGAGAGCCTTTCTCCCAGTCCTTCTTGTCTGGTATTATAACCTGGTATTTCCTATCCAGTTAAATTTCTTAACCATGGAGTCGCTTGGCACCCCCGTAAGGGGTGCCTCCTTAAGTTCATTCATCAGTTTTTGGTATTCAGCACCGTGCGATTTACTTATCGGTGCTTGTTTATACGTCAATTTGTATGCTCCGGACCTCGCAGCTCCTTGAATGTAGATATGTAGGTGGCAGGGTTAGGATAACCTCCAGCGCCGCAGTGGGAGCCTACCTCATCGCGCTAGTGGAACAGAGGCAAGCTAGTCTCTGAACCCCACCCAGCGCCCTGGCCACCCTACCTGCTGCGCCTTTGGCCACCATACTCTGTAAGTTATCATGGGTCGAACTACCCTTGTGTATAGCCACAGAGTCATTTTGGGGCTAAGGCCCCAGTTCCTCCCGCAAAGCCTTCTACATCTTCCTAAGGCAATGGTGACCTTGCTAATTGTTTTTCGAATGTGTGTGTTCCATGTAAGTCTTTGATCGAACCATACCGCAAACTATTTTGCTTCTTTGACATATGGAACCCTTTCAACTCCTAATACTAATGGTTATAAGTCTTTTAGTGTTCTTTTCCTAGTGAAGGTGATAACTTGGGTCTTTTGAGCGTTAACTATGGAGATTGGCATCTAAAATATCATGTTTTAACTATGCTCTGGCAATTGTATCTGAATACGTTGATGTGCACGCTAGTCGGTCAGTATATTATGCGTACGTTCATTTGAGGATTCGATATGGCATCATATGCTGGAGAAACTAGGTGGAAGCATCACCTCTTCAACAATCTTGCATGCGGAGTATTCACTCAAAAGGAACGCCTCACGTAGAGATACATTTAAAAACTTTTCTATACTTGCCTTACCTGGTGGTACTCATATGTATCGAAATCAACCATAGTTACAACACGCACGGTCGCAAAAACTGTTAGATAGTGCTTCCGCAGACTACAGAGAGTATTGTGTCAAAATGAGTTAATTCACAAATAATTAGAGTGTATTACAATTATCTACTTCTATCTAATATAAACTTAACTTCGAAACTTTTTAAGCATTAGTTGCATCGCTCCAGCGTATTCTACGCATTTTATGTATTGGACGGAATTGAACATTTATGTAGATACTACGCATGTTATACTTTTATTATTTATATTTTTGTTCCTACCTACCAATGCAATTTCTAAAAATCAAAACTTACTACACAATAATTTACGTCTCCTCGTGATCCACTAGCGGTTTTACTATAATTGAAGTATTGGCAAATGATAACGTAAATGACAATATTATTATTTGTACTGTATTGTCGATTAGAAAACTAATCAAGTTCTTTCCCTTTAGCGTCGACGCGAAGAATGTGAGCGTAAAGCAAGGCGTGGGGAAATGGACCCACGCCTCGAATATACATTCCAACTTCTCATTGACGCCACTGGTTTAACACGACACGAAGTTATGGATTACGTTTTCGAGGCAGATATGGTATTTATTCTTGATGCATTCTCTTCTACAAAATATTATCCTTTTGTTATCTGCTCTTTACAGCTTGATGAAATTAATCAGTTGTTCCTTCCTAATATGAGAACAAAGCTAATGTGGTTTTATCAAGACGTGGAGGATACAGACCATCAGGTTGTTACAGAACCAAAGGCTGGTACTAGTAGACAACTTCAGGGCGCCTCTATCAGAAGTCAAACGACATCAGTACCAGTTATGAAAAAGAAGTTGTTTTTGACTGATGGATGGACTGTACCTTTGACTGGGATATGTATTTATATATTTAGAACAAATACAGTCAAACAACTACCAGAAGAGGGGTTTCAAAAGGTTTGTGGTAAATATTACTGTGACATAACGACAGTCTATGTTTTACCACAGGATTTATACTGCGGAATAATAGATGCCCAACGCATAGGTTTGGTGACAACAATTGAAAGAATTATAGAGCATGTTTTTATGGAGGCGTTAGCCCATCCAAGTCCTGATGCTGAAGATGATGCTGTTAACTGTCCTATGGTCAAGAATCAGTTGCTTCCTGGTTTAAGATCATTTTGCAGTACTCTAAGAGGTTAAATTTTATGAAATTACTGGATAAAATACTTATATTTAAATACATTACGTTTAGTTTGCGAAGATGTATGTGACCAAATCAACCTATTTAATGATGGTAAATACCTTGTATGCAGTGTGACCCTTGACGAATTGAAAGAAATGGCAAAGAAGCAGGAATTTGTGTTAGAATTAGAAGAAAGAGTAAAAATGTGGATTAAAAAGTTATCAGAAATTCTTAAGGAAAGCGATCAAATACGAAAGGAAAGCGATAGCTCTGGTATATAATACTCCTATCTACCTAATTTCCCGTAGTAAATATAAATACTTATTAGGTCCACAAGATGAGTTGGAGTATTGGAAGAAGAGAGGAGCTCAGTTTTCTCAAATCGTTACACAAGTACAAGCAACTGAAGTACAACGAACTGTAATGTGTCTTCAATTTGCACGTTCAAAAATGTTCAAAGAATGGAAGGAAACAGATTATAAAATTACCTATTGTTACAACGAAGCAAAAGATAATGCAAAATTTATTCAAACATTAGAAAAAAACTGTCATTCACTATATTTAGACGATCCAGTAAGTGATTAATTCATATATTTTTAAATTGAGCTGAATATAATTATTACCAGAATTAACATCTTTCTAATTATAAGGTTAAAATGCAAGAATCGCTGCTTGGGCTATTACAAACAGTTCGCTTGATTCACACCGTTTCACAATTTTACAATACCTCTGAAAGAACGTCAGCTTTAATGGTCAAAGTATGGAAAAATTTATACTTTTACTTATGTCAGATATACACTTTTACGTTTTAGATCACCAATCAAATGATTGAAACTTGTAAAGAATATATTAATTGTAGAGGAAATGAAACAATATGGACTCAAGATCGGCAGGAAATCAAACAAAAATTAAATAATTGTATAATGCTGAATAAAGTTTATCAGAAAACGTACGCGACGGTCAAAAATCAGCAAATGTTGGAAGGCGATAACAATTTTAATTTTTCTGAAAACTATATCTTTGGTAAATTTAATGCATTCTGTGGTAGACTTGGAAAAATTATAGCTATGTTTGATTTAATCGAAGATTATAGTTTCTTATTTCAAAGAAGAATGGAAGGTTTATTGATGGGTGAAGGTATGCTATATACAATAAGTTTCCATTTTTTCTGTATCTACATAGCTAGTTTACTGAAAGTCTTTGATTAACTCTCAAATACTTCTTTATATGTAAACATTATTTATGTAGCTCTTGAAGAAGCGATGCAAAAGTTCGAAGAAATCAAAGGTACAGTTATGAATAAGAAGTATAATTATTTGGATCATAGAAATTCCGAATATGATGCTGATTTTGAGACGTTTCTGTGGAAAATAGATGATCTAAAAGTTAACATCGCGAACACAATTGAAATGAATTTTGAAAGTGTGTGGGAAACTCCACAAGGAATTACGTTTTTAACTAGATTTGAAATGGTATTTAACTTAAGTTTTTATTTGCTCTTTCTTAGTCAGAGGTATTTGTAGATATCTGACAAAATTCCGTTGACCAAAATGGATGAAAAACATGATCGAATTTTGAAATATTGCGAGAAGGAAGTAGATCGTATTGTGAAGCTATATAGAAAACAAAAAGATGATCCACCTGTTCCAAGAATGTTTCCGCCAATTGCGGGTAAGTTATTTTAATAAAGTTTGGAGTAACATTTTGTAAGCTCATACTGAATTTTTAATGCATGGCTCATTAAGATACATACTTAGTCGATCTGTTTATTATAAGTACATATATTTACAATTACAAGTAATTCTTTTTGTTATGCATTGGAGCAATTATCTTTAACAATTTCTCACATAGTGCATATTTATAGTAAAGTAATAGCTCATCAAATTTAATGATTTTGAATAATATTTATATTTTTTTAAATGTTAATAGGTCGTATAAAGTGGGCAAGATCTTTAGTGCACCATTTGGAGGAGCTATTGAGTAGTGTTACATCTCACCACATTCTAAAGACTTTGCAAGCTACAGTTGACTTATCGAAGCGACATAAGGCTGCAGAAAATACTCTAAAATCGTACGAGAATGATATGGTGGCTATATGGATGAACCAACATGTTAGTTTACTACATAGAATGTTATGTTTTTACCGTATATCTTCTAGGTTTGGGAAATAGATGATTGCCTAAAACGCCACTTGCTGATAATATGCACAGAGCAGCAAAAACTAACTGTTAATTTACATCCCACTATTCCTTTACTAATTAGGGAAGCTGATCTCATGATAAAAATGGATCTACCAGTTCCAATGGTGGCTTTAACATTATACGTCAAACAAGATCATTTTAGTACAGTGAAAGATTCTTTACAGGTAACATAACTGTATCTTTTAATAACCGCCATGATAATACAATTTTCTAATTTATCTAACCAGTATACATTTCTAGTCGTATGTGGTGATCTGAGAAATGCACGTATCGATTAGTCGTTGACTTACCCTGTGTAAACCAGAATTCATCAAAAAACAAAATTCATGTTCATTTGACATATGTATGTACATATCTATGTACATGTATGACATATGTGTAGTGTTTTACGACTTGCTCCATATACGACTAGGTTTCTCTGTTAATAAAATGCAAATGAGTTCTAACACCATCAGATCGAAATTAGTCTAGTAATGCTTAGGGAAACTCAACAGTTTAGGCGGCGGGATTATGCTGGGCACCGGAACCATCGGAATGAATGGCAACGAAAAAGCTAACCTATTATCAAAGAAGGCTTTCACAACATTGTTTGTGGGATCGCAACCGTTTTGCGGAGTAGGGTTGAGCGTCTGTAAAAGAAAACTCAAAGACAGCGAGAAGAAGCTCAGAGCAACCCTCAGAGAAAATCTTCCTAATGAGGACCATGCTAGAACTAAGTCAGAACAAACTGCCTATACGTGTGGGTTTCTTCAACGGGTACTGCCACATGACAAGGTTTGAAACACAATAGCGACTGCAAGATTTGCGGTACGGAGGACAAAAATCCAGAACACCTGATATCCAACTACACGTCTATTGCAGCAATTCGTGGCAGTTATTTTGACGAAGCTGTCATTGATGAGGGAGAAATAACCTCCTTGAAACCATCACAGATATTACAGTTAATTACAGCCCTTAGACTGAAAAGGGAGCTATAGCTCTGGGCAAGTGCCAGCAACTTATCGCTCATATAAGAGGGCACACCACCAGGTCACAGTGCAATATCACCGTCAACTTGAAGTCTAAATACGTAGTTTGATCGCGAACGGTTAGGTACTTAATACTATTAGAATCATCATGCTCTTGCAAAATTCTAATATAATACGCAACTCTTTTTTTTTTATGCAAACTTTTCAACAATTCAGCTAGTTAGATGTGTGCCAATGAGAGTACTTTGTTTTTCTTGTTTTGTACTTTACTGCTTTGATAAATTGGTTTACTTTTACTGGAAAATTGAGAGTTGCTGAGAAGTTTCCTACCGTGCTTAGCTAGCGCTCTGATCCATCTAACATCTATCTATTTTGGCAGCACATTGTCTTCTTGTTTCAACAACAGCGACTCTATACTCGTGTTGCAGATAATCGCATTGTCAGCAAACACAATAAGATATTTAACCTTCCGTCGGTCGCAATGCATCTGTCAGATGCATCTGTTCATATTTGGATCATATTTCAAGATTGGTGTAATATTGGGTTATCTCTTTCCATCTATCTGTGTATTATGGTGCAAGGTGTTGGGGTTGCTAACGTGTAGTTGAATGGTTACTGTATAAGGATTTTATTTCGAATTGCGCAAATTAGATGAATTGCTCCTGGCGGTGTAACTTTATGCAACAAGACTGGTGCTATCAAATAATCACAATCTTCTCAACAAAGCTATTATTTCTATTATTAGTATTTGTCTACTTTTTCTTTTAGTTTCTTATAGACGAATTTACATCTACCGTAAAGAGCGTTAAACTAGAAGTTAGACCTTTATTTCTTCCACATCTCGCAGTTCTAACAAATATAATTGAACCTGGACTTAAGGACTTGACTTGGGTCGACACAGAATGGAAAGCTTATATTAAACACGTAAATGACGGAATTGAAAGTTTTAAAGTTCTGGTATGAAGTAAATAACTGTATAAATATTTTTTATCGGTTCAATATTTATTTAGGCTACAAGAGTACATGATGTGTATACTAACAGGGTTTTAGAAGTTCTTGATAGTATGCAAAATGTGACCTTACATGCTCTTCCTCCCAGCGAGAGTGAACCATGGACTGTGGACCACTTTTGTGATTCTATAGAACACGCATGTAGATCATCTGCGATAGAGTTAAACAGGAAAAGCATCATGGTTGAAGAAGCTGTAGAAGAAATTTTGAATTTAGTGAAGAAAGCTAGGATTGATGTTAAAAATGTTGATGACGAAGATCTTTTCCAAGAGGGTAATTTATATATAAATTTATAAATTGTTGATACTACCTATATATTGTACGTGCGTAACTTATATCCAGACGAATCCGAAGATGGACACACTGAAGCTGATAGTACATCTAGTCAGCAACAGTCCGATTGGAGTTTAGTTTGGGAATGTTTTGAAAAACCACATCTCTTGTTAGGAGGTGGCATGTCAAAAGCAATGCAAGATATGGTAAAAGGAGCAGTATCAGAAATGAGACGATACTATACTAGGAAAGTAATTGATGTTCTAATTAAAGTTACTAGGCAATCTTTAGATGCAGTAAGGAAGAGATTTAGTATGATCGGTATAGAAACAACCAAAATAATTTTTGTATTTAAACAATGATAATTTATTATAGAACCTTGCCCAGATGGCCCAGTATTTATCTTAAATTCAGTTTTAATGATTCCAAAAGTGGCTATACAACCAACATTAGATGATATACAAGAAGTCTTAATATTAGCTGGTAAAAATATTGCTGCAGTATCTAAGGGCGTGGCACAATGGTGTGGTGGTAAACCTAGGGTGTGTAATAATTAATATATCATCAGTTTCATCAGTCATTCAGTCATTTAGTTTATAATTTTATATTTAAGACATGTTTTTAAGAAGATAGCGAAAGCAAAGTGTTAAGTTGTAGCTAATCTGCGTAAGAATTAGATTGTTGTTTCAGGAGTTTGCGCTTGTAACTATCTTCCAAAAAGTCGGTTGTAGCTTCTCATACGTTGTAAATCGTACAATCGCAGAATTTAGTAAGTTACTACATTGTTAATTGTCATATACTTTTGTTGTATTGGAAAATTTATTACATTTAGAAAATCGAGAAAAAGAGTAGTTAGTATTTGGTGGT
>SMLS01052397.1:0-39411 GCA_004785975.1 Popillia japonica
ACTCGTCAAATCATATACACGTTTCTATCAAAGTTATATTTGTAAATTCTGAGAATAAGGTAGAATAGAGTTTATTCGAAGACGCAGCAAAGAACATAGGCATTGCACCAATCATTGTCAACTCAGTCAAATTGATACTTCAAAGCAGATTTACATCTGCAAACATCGAAACTTTAAGGCAAAAGTTGTAGCCATTAAAGGGATGCAAAGTAATTCTGAGAGAGTTGCAGCGATAACCAAACAAGCAATACAGTTTAAGAATCCCACAACAAACAAGACGATGTTTTGGAACCTTCTTCAGAAGAAACTTATTTCATTATATAATATTCTTAAAGCAAAATTTGTAAGCCAAATCATGATCTCCACAAAATTGGCCTGATCTCTAAATTAAACAAATAAAAATTAATTTACGAATTAATAAACAATTCATTGTTATAGTAGATCGTTTATTCACTCGTGAATTACATTCTCGTTCGAAAAATATTTTTAACTTGGGAATGCGCATTTGCACACCAGTTTTATAAACATACGAGTATACGTTCGTCTATCTAACGCGATCGAAATTCCGAAATATTCTTAAACATATGGCGTTACATAATATACGTACACTACCGCCCAAAAATGAGGGATCACTGCGGAAATTACAATAAACTGCTACATGTTTTGTGAAACTAAACATACATATATTCAAATGAAAACAAATATTTAGTATCTCATTATTACTGTATATATTTTTTTGCAAATATGTGGGAATCCTGAGATTAGTCTTTCGAGGATACCTACTGATATAGTTTGCCAGGAATTCACTAATTGCTGCCAGATGAGTAGCTTCTGGGATGTTGGTCAGTGGTGTCCTACATTTCTGTCTAACTCATCCCACAACAACTGGATGGGATAAATGTCGGGCGATAGCGGTGGCCAAACCATATTTATGAGGACAACTTCTCTTTCTTTTTCTTGCAAATAATTTTTACAAAGTCGGGAGGAATGCTTGGGATTATAGTCCTGCTACAAGTAAAACCTCTCACCAATTAAGCTTACTCCCAAGGAATAGCGTGGTGCTCCAAAATGTCTCGATAACTTTTTTTTTCAAAATTCCTTCAATTCGATGCAGATTCCCGACGCCATTAAAGGAAAATGAACCCCAAATTAGCACAGAAGCACCTCCATGCTTGATAGTTGGTGCAACATATATTCCGGCAGTATCGTTTCACCAGCTCTTCTTCTAACAAAAGTGCGTCGTTAGTAACCGAAGACTTGAAATTTGCTTTCGTCCGTTTCTAGCACCTTTGACTACATATTCATGTCCCAATCTTTATGCTGTTTGGCCCATTCCAATCGTTTCATACGGTTTTGTGGCCATAGTAATGGTTTTCTGGCGGTTATTCGACCGTGCAATCCAGCCTTCGTTAACCGCCTCTTCATAGTTGTGACCGACACCAGATTTCTGCGGCCTTCATTTAACTGTGCACGAATTGCTGAAGCTGTTAGGCGTCTGTTTCGTTTAGAAATCAATGTAATTCTTAAATCCTCATTCGGTGTAGTCATTTTGGGTTTTCTGGAACGTCTTCGTGGTGCTGTGGTTGCGGTTGTCTGATAACATTTCACCATTCGTTGCATTTCCCGGTAAGTTAATTTAAGTTTGTGTGCTATTATTCTTAAGGAATTGTTTTTTCTATGTAGAGTTATTATGGCACTACGTGTTACCGGACTTAGTAATCTTCGTTTGGGGATGATATAAGGTTTTTTAATTTTTATTCATAAATGCACGCTTCACGATCTTCCCGTACAATTTCTAAATGTAAACTAATATTTTGTACATGATAGAGGGCGAAATACTATCCTAATTGTATAAATGTTCGACAATAGCACCCTTATTACATGCACAAAATAATACAAACCAGTTTACAGATTGGCAAAGTTCAACTGAAACAGTGAGTCATCACGGCGCACGAAGGCGGAGCGAACTCAATGACCTCGTTATACTATTAGCCAAAAGTAAAGTGTCAGTATTTTATTTTTTTTTTGTTCCATGTTGACTATACGTGTGCGTGGGGCTCGTGCCACTATAAACTATTATTCGCCACGCCCATCATCATCGAACGTGCAAATTACAGAGTACTGCATGATGACGTGCTCTTCAAGACGGCAGGGGTCTTACGGTGATTGCATTTTATTTCTTCGTTGCCTAATTACCCGAATTGACCCCGGTGTGGCCCAGCCCACTTGTGCTACTGCGCTATTTCAGTTGAACTTTGCCAAACTGTAAATGAATATTTACGAAAGAATACTTCAACAATAGTTGTGGCCATAAATCAATTTAAATAAAATTGTTACGTTTTTCGTTGTAATAGCGTCTCTTTTACTTGTAGTTATAATTTCCTTAAATGTTCCAAGAAAAAAGGACAGTTTCTATTTTATTACCGTAAGTGAAGCAAATCAAAGAGAGATTGTTTTAAGAAGTGACTACTGATTGGCGTTTAAGTATTTTTCCGCATATTTTATTTACTACAAAATATAAAGAACCACACGAGCTTGTGGACAAGAAAAAAAGTGGACGACTTATGAAAAGTAACAGAATCTGACAAAAAGTCATGTATGAGAAGGACCTTGATAAAAGAAGGACTAAAATGTCGTGTTTCAGCACGAACACCACTGCCACGATTAGGATATCGACAAAAGAGATTGGAATATGCAAATAATCATAAAAATTAGAGAGGGAAAATGAGGTTTTTCGGGTTTTGTACACAGACGAGTCAAAATTTGAATACTTTGTTTCACAGCGCCGTCAATTTGTTCGTCGAAGAGTTGGAGAGAGATACAAATCTCTGTGGAACAAATGCCTTGGCCTGCTCAGGGTCCAGACATGAATATTATTGAGCATGTTTGGGATAACTTAGATAGAAAAAAGGGCTGAAAGGCCACCAAGACATGCTGACAAATGTTTTACGATATTATATGAAGAATGGTATAGAATCCCATAGATTTTATTACTAGTATTCTTCACTTCTGAGAAGAATGTTGAGAGTATTATTTGAGTTATTAGCCGAATATTGTTTGATTTGCTGTACATTTTCCTTGTTTTACAATATAAGAAGTTTTTGAACACTGCCTTTCGTTTTATTTCGTATTTTAGTTGGTGGAATAGCTATACACTCAAATATGTATACAGAGTGTCACAGAATAACATGCTGCACCAGCACACTTTGGACGAAATTGCCGAAATTATGTAAATGCACAATTTCCAAATGGATGGATTGGAAGAGGGGGACCGATTTCTTGGCCAGCACGTTCACCAGATATGACTCCACTGCCCTGGCGAAGGCCTGGCAAGGACAAGGTTTCTTATTTTGGGCACAGAAAATCCCACAGCACAGAGCTACATACAGGAGCCGCTCTCAAGGACGTTAAGCCTCATAAAGAGGGTAAAGTTAGAGAGCGCCTTCCAGGTTCACTGGGGATCACAATAGACCGGGAAGGTCGCGGTGAAAAAGGCCCGTAGGGCCACCCCTAATCTAATCTAATCTATAGTGGCTCGAATTATTCTGGCATTTGAAGAAATTCGTGAACGTCCGCAGTTATTTCGAAGAATTCGGCGGTCGATTACACATCGTTACAACTTGTGTATTGAAAATGGTGGTCGTAACTTCGAACAATTTTTATAAGTTTTATGTTGACAACGAGAAATTTTCGGACACTAGTTTATAAATAAAAAATGTTTATTTAAGTGTCCTCTATCATTTCTGAAAATTAGGAATAGTTATTCTGTGACACGCTGTATAATAAATGGTCGGTAACATATTCACAGTACTGTGTATGGAGAAGATACATTGTCAGTGCGCCAGTGCCAAAACTGGTTGGCAAAATTTCGATCCGGAATTTTTGACGTTGAAGATGCAGCATTTACTGGAGGTCTCTGACAATTTTTTAGACGGCAAAACCTTCTTTCTAAACTTCAAATGAGGAGGTTAAAGATCACCTGGATTAGTTTCTTTTCAACAAAGAACATTTTATGAGCGTGGAATCATGCTACTGCCAAAACGATATAAACGCACGGCTAGTGTACCGTGCCATGCACGTGCTGGGCGTTCACCAATAACATCACCAGCAGATAACGAACGTATAAAATTGTTAATTAAATGCAACAGAAGGTTAACCATCCCTATACGAGGGGTGAAGCGGATAACTATTCAACAATAAAAAATAGCAATAATTGGAACACAACAATATGCTTTTTGTAGAGCTAAAGAGTAAGGCTTTAAAATATTTTTAAGATTTTTTTTTCTTTATAAGGAAGCTGACATTTATAAAATACGTTAAATTTTGATCCGCTTCATCCCGTTTGACGGTATTTGTAGAATTTTTACAATTTTTTTTAATTTAATTTGACTTCAATAGCCGAGGTCTATGAGAGGTACTGTATGTGCATGTACGAATCTACTAGTAACAGACACCTTAAAAGTGTTTCTTTATCTCTCAATGAAAAACCAACATTTTGGATAGAATCTCTGCATTTGAGGTTAGGCCCTTTAAAATACACAGCAGGGAGAGAACTCCGAAATCGATTTAAATCCAATTCCGTATTTTAATGTGGGTAATGAATCTGATGTAAAAGAAGCAGTATCGTAATTTAATACAAAAATATCACACTCTTCGAAATAGGTTTGCAAATTAAATCACCCTTATCAAATTTGACAGTCAGAGGAAGCCCTAATTTTTATTTATAGAACACGAATGATTATTATCTACCTACTACGTACATATTTATAACCTTTAACCCCATTACAAGTTTAAAATTGAATTACCTTATGAATTATTAACATGTGGGCGAAGCATATACCTAAATATGTACATACATACGTATTAAATTAATTAGTTAAATGCATGTCCTTTTTCGTTCAGTTTCATAAAATGAAACGAGCAACTAACATTTAGTTTATCTGCTATATCCTGTTTATAAACAAAACTTCGCTGCTAGTATTCAGGTCACAGATTCTTAAAATAAGCACGATTCTATTTTTATTTCTTTCGTTTTTAAAACAGCTCTCCGATTATCTTTTGTCCGGTTGAAACGCGGTAATATACATATAACATTTATACCATAACTCAAACCCCTATTTTGCGAGGACTTTACGATACCTGCTCGTACCCGGCGCAGGTATACGGCAATTGCGCCAATCTCCTAAAATTTCTTTTAATGAAAGAACTAGGTACCGTACAACTAACAAGCCACATGAACCTAATAACCGAAAAAATCTCTACATTTTACGTGCAAAAAGAAATTTTCTATTGTAAGTACATGTCCAGGATCACATCGCTGGCAAGGTCAAAGATGTCTCGCCTAATCCTGATTTTATGGATTCTCGAGTGTAATACTGCAATTGTGCACAGATTTTTTCCGAAGCTGAACCCACGTCGAGGTTGTTAACCATTTCTTTATACGCAAGCTTCTACTTTAGTGAATAGTATCTAGTAAAATCGAAAAGGGACGCTATTGTTTGCCAATGTTCCGACTTGACAAGGGAAAAGGTGCATGTCGTCAACAAACAATTTAAGCGTATTTTAATAGGCGCAGTAATTTTGTGCTTCATGAAACAAGAACTGAATATTTTGTATTTGTGACATACAGAAAGTATAATTTTGAACACAAGAGAAGCGGAAAAGCAGACGTTTCTACTATTTACTGCTAAAGCAACGAATCTGCTGTTGTAACTCGAGTTTTTTAATAATTCCATCATATTTTATCTACAACCCATTTTCATGCAAGCGGAAGTGGAGCTCAGTAACCTGATCGCTTCAACATTTCCATCTCGCCGTCTCTAGATTCCTAAATCAGCAAAGATTTCAAATTTAGGTTTTTGCAATTTCTCCAGCAGTCCAAATTGGATCTTCCAATAACACTGAAGACGGGTGGGACCTTATCCCAACGTTTTTCGTACATTCCTCTGTAGGTAACGAAGGCACTCCTTCCAAATGTATACCAATCGCAGTAGTAGGTATGGGGGCACTTGCGCCACCCCCACTACTCCTACTTTTGGTAGATGTTGGCGGCCAAAACCAGATGTAAACCAGGTAAGCTGTTGCCAAAACCAGGTGTAAACAAGGTATTGCAGGTGTGTTGGCAGCAACTCACCTGGTTTAGACATGGTTTTGGCAATAGTTTACCTAGTTTAGAGGTGGTTTTGGCAACAGCTTACCTGGTTTACATTTGGTTTTGGCCGCTGACATCTACCGAAGGTAAGAGGGGTGAGGGGTGGCCCAAGTGCCATCAGTTAAGCGTCCAACATAACACCTAGATACTTCACATCCAAGCTCAGTTGATTTTATAGTGTTTACCTTTTACCATTCTTGTTTACATCTTTCTTCAAATTTGAAGGCAATTTTCATAATCTTGTACACGAAAATCGAATAGCCGGTCTTCCACTACAAGATACCACAGACAGCTACCACTATTACCTTTTTCTACAGTACAGAGGCTCTGTTTCATATCATGCCCTTGTTTGTTGCTCATCAAGCAAGCATGAAATTCCTAAACAAGCAGAGTTGAAGACGACCTGCTCGCAGAACTTTTCTGTTTGCTGGGAGTATTGGTTCCCGTGTAGAGATAGCCTTGTCCAATGCGGATCCCTTAAATGCTTATCTATTATTTTCTCTAAAATTTTGAAAAGAGACGGGATGGTTGATGGGCTGGTACGACTTTGCTTGTGTACGGGACACCTTATTCTACTTAAAAATGAAGACCAGCCTAGCCTCTCTTCAGCTGGTTGCTAGGTAGGCCGTAGCTAAGACTGCCTTTAGTAGGATACGTAGAATTGGAGGAGAGCCTAGAAGCCCTATAAGGTTCAGAGGAACTGGACCTCAAAATTAAGTAGTGCCTTTTTTTCAAATGCTTCCATCCACCTACTCTTTCCAATTTGTTGCTTCTGAGTGATATCTTTGAGCTACCATCTTCTTTTAATAGGTGTTTCTTCGATAGCACTCGCACATTTGGGCCAAGCTGCAATTAAGAGGGAAAAATCTTGAAGAGCAAGTTCACAGCTAGAATAACGACAAAGAGTACTGGGCACTGAGCACTGTTACACTTTCGTGTATGAGACTCTAATACGGTTTCGCAAATTTCAACAGAATTAGTCGCTTTGGGGTATGAGACCGAGCAGCAGGTCTTTACTGTATTAAATGTCTAAGTAATAAGAGGTTTACCAGAATCACACGCTTGGAGAGCCATAGGTCAATTCGAATGTGGACTAATACAATAAGATGCGGTTCAAATGTTGTGAGTTGGTCTGCCAATATCCAAACAGTAAGGAATTGTCCTCATGATGTGTGCACAAACAAATTAGACTCATACAGATACCTGATCTCGTACAAATAGTATTTTTTTGCAATTTAAGCGCCACAATTTTTGTATACAATTTTCAAGTTCAATGGACCCAAGCTTGCGACTGTAGCCTAATGTTATCGTTATCATCCATTGTCCGATAAGTTGTGACTAGTAAAACAAAAATATTGCGACAACTTTGAAAAGATTTCTCCTAATTGCGATTCGTGTCGGTATTAATTCGATACAACGTAATGGGGGAGCGATAATAAATATACAAAATGAGACGTAATAGCCTACGTAAGAAATCGATGCTTACGTCACGGAGTTGTATGCGGGGATACGAAGCAAGTAAGTGAGCGTAAAGATACGCTAGCTTGGAAAAGGATGGTAGAGTACGATTTTTATAAGAAGTACATGTACGTCATCATGCGCTATGAACGAAAACGCGTTCGGACGAGCCGATTGTTGATGTTTGGGTGAAGCCCGCTTTCATTGCCGTCGTGTGGCTTATTGGGGTTTGGTGCGTTATTAGTAGAAATATTTAGATATATGCAATTAAAGAAATAAACATTGACAAATTCTTTTTTTTATTGATTGCTTCGCATAGAACTATAATGAATTCATAACCTTAATGTGCTTCTACTTAATTTTTCTAGCTTATGCGATAATGTTTACATTTTATACCCCTTTTTAAAATTTATTACGACGCTAATGGTAAGTACAATTCGCGCATCTTAGCCGTGACGTACATGTACTTCTTATAAAAATCGGACTCTACGAATTTGACCCGAAGAAGATAAAGATAGGTTCACGGAGTAGGCACAGACACACTCTTAATAGTTGTTGTTGCGACATGCGGGTTCAATACACTATTGACGTCATAATACGAGTGCATACACGTATACCTATATATGTTCAAAAATGTAAACAAGTCCGTCCAACTTGAAAAGATTGACTTCGATAGTTCAAACAACCAATCTATATACATACATAGACAGATTGATACGTTTATGATTATATTTTATAGAAGTATTGTTAAAAAAAATTAAATAGTAGAGCTCACATCAATAAACTTCCTACGTTGAGCCCAAAAGTTATATCTGGAGGTCGAGTTAGATAAATTGATGAATTTTAAGAAATACTTGCGATAATAGTAGAATCCTTAGCTATAGTCCCTATTTCGATTCCCTTGCAGGTGGAATGCAATTACTAGCAATTTCTGTCTCCAGGAAAAAATGCCAAGTCTTCAGGGGACCGCTGCAAAATTCGACATGATGCTCTTGATGTTAGACAAGCTATGTGATTCTTCCAAAATTATGCACTACCATATTTTGCAGAAAATGCAAAGGGCTTTAATATACCGCTCACCTCCATCGCCAGATCTCAATCCACTTGACTTTTATTTTTGGCGCAACTTAAAAAGCTTAGTGCATAACACCGAAGTTAATACTGAGCAAGAATGGCAAAATCGGAAATACATGCTGATGCCGAAACAATCGGCCAACACCCTGGTTCAGGGGGCGCTAGTGGGAGATCGTAAAACCTGATTGAAGCTCGTTTCCAAATTTACAAATCTTAGTTAGTTAATACGACGTTAGGGATAACTTGACGTATCTGGCCATAAGACGGTTTCTTGATCACTTTACCAGTACAGAAGGCCTCATAAAATTGGGCATAAAAGTGGAAATTGACGAAAAGATGGCTTGGAGCACTGCAAAAATTGGAGCAGCTAGATGACTATGTGGGTTTTGCTCAGAAGAACGCGATAAAAAAGGAACTCCAGCATTTCGAAGAACAATTTAGCCGCTAAGTACGGTAATATGTAATGCCATAATAACTCTACACAGAGAAAACAATTCCTTAAGAATAATAGCACACAAACTTAAATTAACTTATAGGGAAGTGCAAGGAATGGGAAACGTTGTCAGACAACCGGAACAACAGCACCAAGAAGATGTTCCGGAAGACCCAAGGTGACTACACCGAATGAGGATTTACGAATTACATTGATTTCTAAACGAAACAGACGCCTAACAGCTCCAGAAGAGCAAATTCGGTATCGCTCACAACAGTGAAGAGGCAGTTAACGAAGCTGCATTGCACGGTCGAATAGCCGCCAGAAAACCATTACTACGGTTAAAGATTGGGACATGAATATGTAGTCAAAGGTGCTAGAAACAGACGAAAGCAAATTTCAAGTCTTCGGTACTAATCGACGCACTTTTGTTAGAAGAAGAGCTGGTGAAAGGATGCTGCCGGAATGTGTTGCACCAACTGTTAAGCATGGAAGTGGTTCGGTGGTAGCTTGGGATTCATTTTCCTTTAATGGCGACGAAGATCTGCATCGAATTGAAGGAATTTTGAATAAAGAAAGTTATCGAGACATTTTGGAGTAGCGGAGTAAGATTAATTGGTGAGGAGTTTTATTTCCAGCAGGACAATGATCCCAAGCATACCTCCGACTTTGTAAAAATTATTTGCAAGAAAAAAAAAGCGAAGGAGTCCTCATAAATATGGTTTGGCCGCCGCTTTCGCCCGACATTAATCCCATCGACGTTGTGGGATGAGACAGAATTGTACGACACCACTGTCCAACATCCCAGAAGCTATTCTGAAAAGAATTAGTGAATGCTTAACAAACTATACTCGTGGATATCCTAGATATTTACAAGAAGCAAATGTTTGTTTTACAAAAAAATATGTTCTCATTTGAATATATGTTTAGTTTCACAAAACGGTAGTATATGTCAAAAGCTTGTCGGAAGTCTAATCAGAACGAACCTACACAATGTCAACCAAAGAATTAAGGTTTGTGTCTATACAAGGTGTAATACACTATAGGTACATTGAGGAAACAAACACATTCCTACTGGTAACAATCAAAGAACACCAGGGAAGGGTTCAATTAGACGAAACGAACAAATCGTAGAAATAGAAAAATTTATGGTTTCCACTCATCAATTGCTCAATCTTAATTTTTTTGGCCATGACTGTATATACATTTATATATAAGGTAACGTTATTTATTAAGGTCATGTCGTGTGATCATGTCATCTATTGTTTGAAGATATTGTTATTACTTGTGTTTGCTATTATCACATTTACATGTTTGTGAAGACACTTAATACGATACTGTTCATGACGTAACAAAATACGTCAATTACGGCCATTAGCAAAACAAGTTGATTGACCAGTTCAACTCCTGTCATAAACACACCTTCATTACAGCTACAAATCTACTGTAGTGTAGTGTAGCCTAAAAT
This sequence comes from Popillia japonica, assembly GCA_004785975.1. Lineage (NCBI taxonomy): Eukaryota > Metazoa > Arthropoda > Insecta > Coleoptera > Scarabaeidae > Popillia > Popillia japonica. The sequence goes on from SMLS01052397.1 coordinate 10,585, forward strand.
AATATATTAACAATATTGTTTAATTTAGTACAAGTTATAAATATATAATAGATACTAAATGCATAATACATATGTATGTACATACACTACCGGCCGCGTAGTGTCCATCATTGTTTTAAGAGGTGTGGTTGTTGTCTTTTTTTAAGTAAATTGGTATTCACTTTTTTCCTTACAGAAAATTATCTTAATATTTAGAGACATCAACGCATGGGTAGTATACAGTGCTGCGCACATCCTGGGCATTCACAATTAACGTCACCAGAAGGTAATAAACGTTGTTAAGTAAACCCAATGGAAGATATTATTAACTGCTGAACTTGGTGCAAAAATGAATAAGGACAGTGGATAACTTTAAAAAAGTAGTATGGGCGAATTCAAATTCGATGTATACTCAGTGACATTAGAAGTGTTACACCCAGAAGGAATAATTAGTTTAACTTGATATTTTGGCAATGTGATAGTTTTACATCAGAAATGAAGAAACTTTACTAACATGTAACACAAAAAAAATAATAATGTGTTTAGCGGCCCCGTAGCTGACTACACTCCTGTGCACGTCTAGGTATCGACAAAATGAGATGGTCGATATCTGCATACAGCATCTCGTTCCAGGCAACTTGAATTTCGTTAATTATACAGGGTGTAACAGGACGAGCTTACGCTATTTCCGGTTTCGCTGGAAGAACAATCAACTTAATTTTTTTAAATGGATTACACTTTTTTTTTCAAACAAGTGGATTCAGCAATAAATTTGGCGTATAGATCATTTATTTCGACTTGTGTAATCATTACCGTTTTATAGCTAACTTGATTTTTATGAAGATTTTATCAAATGCATCGTTCGCTTTAACTGAAAATAACGCAACTATAGCAAATCCTCAAACAATAGTGGATATGTTCAACGTCTCATTTCAGTAAGAGTCTACTCGTGTTCTGCCTGCTATCCCAGATATCTCGGTCCCAGTCCAAATCAAAATGAATTCTAGCAATATGTATCTTTTCCCTTACACTGAAGATGAGATGGTTCACATATTATCACAATTGAAGGGTAAACACACTTCCGGACCAGACGAAATTTCAGCTAAAATAATTAAAGAATTCGGTAAATATTTTGTAGTAAATCTCTCCTTTTCATTGGGTGTATTTCCACATACTTTAAGACTTCCGCAGTTATTCCAGTCCATAAGAGAGGTAATCGAAAAGATATACGCAACCATCGACCAATTTCTTTAATTTCAAATGTAGGGAAAATCTTTGAATATTGTTTACTGGGTCGAATCAATTCATTTCTGGAAAAACATAACATATTACACGACAATCAGCACGGTTTCCAGAAAGGCAAGTCCACTTCTACAGCCTTGATCGCCTTTTATAATATGCTTATAGAGGAGATAGACAGCGTGTTTATTTGCATCTTGCTGCATCTTGGTCTCCTTTCTCTTCGAAGCTATCCATCCGAGATCCCTCCAGTTCCACACAGTTTTTGTATCTAAAACTGTGAAACAGACGCCTTCTTGCTTACGTACTTTTTGCCCGCTAATTTTTCACATACTTGTGCTACTACACATGTGTCATTGGGTCGGATTTTGATTGGAATTTATGGCTCTCGGTATCTCTTCTGTAGGGTTTTTTTGTTCCTTACACCCACTAACTCAATGTTGCACCAGTTCTTTTTTGATCGGAATTGCTTTTATTAACAGCATATAAAGGGTACAATATGTCATATTCCCTTTCTAAACAAGGACTAGCATTCATGCTAATTCTACAGCACTACCATTGGTATGTATATTTGCACGAGTCATAGAACTATACATATATATCTATGTGTAGCAGAGGGTCAGATATCACGACATTATTTAAAGTGTCAAGTGCTTCTTATTGCTTTTTACAAAGGGCTACCTCATTTTCGTTAACCACGTTAAATGTCCGGCTTTAGTGGCAAATTTTTTGATAAATAGTATAAGGAAACTCGCTATTCGATAAATCTGCGCACGGCTTGATTATTTTTAGCTTCTGGAAATTTTTCTATGACGCTTGTGAAAGTCATCTAAAAAGTATCAGGACTAAGGCTATTTGCATCAACTTAGGAGAAATGCTATGGAAAAATAACTCAATCGCATGCAAATTCTTCAATCGCAAACAAAATTGGTGCAGTGGTGCAAAAACTAACTACATCAATATGCTAAAAGACCTCCTTGTATCCTTCATTGATAAGTTTCGTTTTTATCTTTCAAGGTGCGTGAATAACCAAAACATTTGATACAGGAGTGGCACGAATCGCAAAGACCTTCATCAGCAGTGTCTGCATAGAGAGTGTGTGACTGTTTGGTGTGATTTGTCAAAAATTTGTATCAGTGTACCAAGATTTTTCAACGTAAATTATCCGAAAATCACGCTCAATTCTTCTTTGTTATGTCCACTTGATTGAGGAGTTAGGTCTACTGACAGAACAGTTTTCCAAATTGCTTCATCTCCTTGCTGAGCGATCTTCGTGGTCGATGCGTTGGTGTGACTTAGATTTGGCTGTCTTTTTCGGTCGCGCTATCTAATGTCCTTAGTTTACACCAACCATACAATCACGCTAGTTAAACTAAAGATAACTAGAGGATCCAACTCGGTTCAAGTTGTACTTCACATTGTGGTTGTAAAGTACAATAATTCACATCATCAGAAAACGATAACCCAGATCAACGATAATTAAAACTGGGAAGTTGACAACTTCTACATTTTGGTACAATACCTAACCAAAATGGTCATTGAACTTTTGAACGGGAGAAATAAATTGCTGTAAAGAAATAACCTCAAACTGTGATAAGTGAGAGAGAAAGAAAAGGAGGGTGAAATTCAAGTGCTAAACAGAAGAATAGCTAAATTAAACGAACACCAATTGGATAAATCTCTTAAAGAAATCACAGCCATAAAACAACAATATGGAGACGAAGAAATAGCAGATGAAAATCAAGAACAAATGATTCATCAAAACGAACAAACAGAAATTTGGTCATATATAAAAGATATAGAAAAATCACTAAAAAAGAATTAGGTGAGTTGAGAAAACAGCTCACAGTACGCTGTAATTCTGAAAACAATAAAGAGAGAGAATTAGAAAATAATGATTCAATGTTACACAAACAAAATGAAAAGTAGAGCCAGGGCCATCTAAATATAAAAAGAAAATTGCCAGGCAAGTGGAGCCTCAGAAAAAGTGTGAAAAACAAAGAAGAAAACGTGATAAGTGATGACGCTGTAGCTCAAAATACCTACGTATATTACAAGAGCATCTAAAAATTCATTTGACGATGGGAAGGATGAAAATCACAGAATAACAAGAAATACACGAGCCATATAAAAATATAGTTTATAGGAAATTGCCGCACCGAAATTAAAAGCGTAATGATATCCCACGCATGTTCGATGGTGTTTAATTCTAAGGAACCGGGTGGCCACGGCAATTAATGCATGCTTCTTGAAGAATGTCTGTACTTCAACGAGCAATATGGGGACGTGCATTGCTGAAAAAGGAGGTGTGGACGGTCATCTAGATAAGGTAGTGAAGTGGTTTGTAGGACATCATCAACATAACGGGCAGCTGTCATACTGCCTCGAATAAACAGAAGTGGTGAACGGCTATCATAAGCAATAGCCCCCCAAACCATCAAATCCGAAAAGATCTACAGCAAACAATTAATGACACGGACGCCACAAAGTCCAGACATCAGCACGATTGAACCGTGGCGGGATGAATTGGATAGAAGAATCCGCAAAACCTATCCAATGTCCACAATAAATCCCCAGAATGTGTACATATACCTCCAGTCGGACTTTACATTTATTGACGCTAACCGTTTTGTATTTCTAGCATCACAACAATGACAATTTGTTAGGATTAAATTGATGCATAGCTTTCTTATATATGTACATACATGAATAAATAAACCTTTCGCCGTTAAGAGTACACACAAACAACATCCTTTTGATTTCCATACCTGCCGAATAGAAAAGGATAAAATAGTGTGTGCACTTACGCCAAAATAACTTGTTCTTAGTTTAAATTCATCGACATGCTAGTGGATATAAAGCAATGTTCTAAATAAATGGAATATCTTCACTTATCATCCAATGAAACAGCTGTTCAAATTTTATATTTACATATATGTAGGTAAGTGTACCTGTATAAATATTGATTCGAGTTAAACATTTACAAAATGAGAAGTAGTGCGTCCGCTTTTAATCTTATAAGATGGATACGAATCGTATTATTCGTCTTCGATTATTTGTTTTTGAGTACTTTATACCTACATGTAGGGGTTATAATTTTGTCGTTCTAGTACTTGAACGCTTACAAAAGAAATATGGGCAATAAATTTTACCACTATAATGTTGTTTTATTTCTTGACGAATATTGACAATTATATTGTCACAATTCCCAGTTGTAGTCCGCGCGATCGCAGCGGATTGGAAAAAATAAGTTTGAAAAATTTAATTTTAATTTTGTGCACTCGTAAGAGGGAGCCTGGTGTGTCAATATAACCAATCCCTCGATTATTTTTGAAACTATGAGCAAAAATTTCTGTTCGAAAGTCGATTAGCTGCCCTTTGGCCACGTCTTACATTTTCAAAAAAACAGAATGTTAAGTACTTACAATATGGATAGTTAAAAGTCATATATTCAAAGTATTAGCCATTCGATTCAATATATTGTGCCCGTCTCTCAGGCCGCCATTCCAAAAGAACATTCTTCGAGTCATTTTTTAACGTCTTCGAAACCCTTTCATACCTTTGAAGCAGAATTTCACTGACTGCTTTTCGATTTTCCAATTGCCTGTCATTCAATTCATGTGGTACCCATCCCGTCAACTTTTGCACCTTTCCAATCGTTTGTAATCGTTCACAAATTGCTACTCGGCTCACATTCAACTTTTCTGTCACATGTTTTTTTATTTTATGTTGGGTCGTCATCCAATAACTCCTGCAATTCCGCATCTTCAAATGTTTTTGGCGTATCAGTATCAGGACGTCAAATCACCACATTCAATTGTCGAAACCACCTCTCACACGTTCCTATGGTGGAGCACGTTCACCTGAAGTCTCTACTAGCAAACGATGACTTTCAGCGGCTTTTTTCTTTTGATGAAACAAGAAAAGTAATGTGTGCCGCTAATGCAGATTTTCAAGCACAAAACTGTCATTTTGGCTGAACGTAATTTGTTAGTTTTGAGGTTAATGCCAGTAGAATAAAATGACATATGTGTGGAGCTCAGTTTCAAAACGCAATTTCTCCAACATTTCGAAAAATTGAATATAGGTGGTGCTATACTACTGAAGTTGAATACCTTCATATTAGTATATGAACTGTTTCAAAATGGACTCTATACCCATTATAAAAGCTTAAAAAGTTAACGCTTTTATTCAAACCGAATTTTCTCCGACATTGGGTGCGTTTTTTAATTACTCGAATTGCTCTTCCGAGTATAGAACACGTTAAAATGCCGTTTTATAATTCACTTGAGCAATCACGCATCATCGCGTTTTAAAATCACACTATTTGCTCGAATGTAGTGTTCGAACAATCATTTAATGCTCTACGCTAAGGGGTGGTACGTCGAGTTAGAACTCGAACATAACCTAGAAAGTTTGACTCCAGTGGAGTTAGCAGTTAGCAGCTATCGAATAATAAAAACGTATACATCGGTTAGTGTTAATGTCTTCTCACTCGCGATTTTTTACATACGTACAGTATACAAATATGAGTGCGTATACCTGCTTTCATTGCAAAATGAAGACTCCAGATGCTCCAGATACAGAACCAGAAATTTGGAATCTAATTTCAAACCATGCTTGCCTTAAAGACAAAGTAAACTTATGTCTTGACGAAAATTCCGTTGCTTATGCAGAAGATCAGATAGGTAGGTTAATTACTGTACAATTTATATTGCATGTAACTCATATATCCATAAAATTTGATTAATAGTTACTACTGAAGGTGTCGAGGACGAAGAGAATGGACATATCGAAACCCACAAGACAGTTGGTGCTGAGTGGCAATATGAAGCAGTACTATTTTTAATCAATAAGTATGAGAAATATAAAAAGGAACTAGACAAAAAAATGTAGAACATATGTGGAAAAAAATTGCAGATGAAATGCAAAAATATTCTTATATATATACATGGGATCAAATCCAGAATAAATGGAAAATTCTGCTTCGTACGTATAAATCGATTAAAGACCATAATAACATAACGGGCCGCAATAGGAAACAATGGCAGTTCTTTGAGAAAATTGACGAACTAATGGCCAAAAGTCCATCCATTGTCCCAACAGTTGTTATACATAATGGTAGATCCATTAATGTCTCTGAGTCCCTTGAGTCTCCAGAAGATACAACAGTATGGAGACCCCAAAAAATAGTAGAAGTGCTACACCAGAGCAGAGGAGTTCCAAGTGCAGAAAACGAAAATCATCTATACAATCAGAAACATTAACTATGCTTCTTCAACAGAATGAGAAGTATCACCAAGAGGAGATACAGGATAAGCGCAGATTTAACAATTTGTTAGAAGTGTTGATTAACAAGATCAGTGAAAAGTAAATTTTATATTTCAGAAAGTGTTTGTAATAAAAGATTATTTTGTTATATTGTGGTTTATGTTTTAAACTTAAACATCAGCTGAAAAGAGTTAAACAACAAAATGGGGTAGTGGCTCCCATTATAACTCAATTGAGGGTTCATACACTCCGAGCGAAACAGTTCCATCTATTAATGAAAAACGATTTAGAGAACACACTCTCTTACTGCTTTGATATGCAACAAATCCAACCATTGCCCAAACTACCAGTTTCACAAGCATACTACTTACGTCAGTTGTCTACAATTTTTGCGTGACGGACCTGCAGTGTAAAACGCCATTTTACACCTGGTCTGAGAATGAAGCAAAAAGAGGAGCAAATGAAATTGCTTCTGCAGTAAGAGATTTCTTAATAAAGTTGGATATTTCACAGAACTGTACACACCTACGATTTTTTTCGGACGGTTGCACAGGGCAAAACAAAAACTCTTACCTTGTTCGTATGATGGCCCTGTGGTTATACCGTGAAGCCTCCAAAATCTCTCTGATATTACTATTATTTTTCCACTGAGAGGGCATTCCTATATGCCAGCAGATAGACTGTTTGGGCACATGCGTACATACGTACTTAAATACATCTAATACTTGTTCAAAATGATATCTCTCCACTTATTTTAATTCAAAAGGAATTATCGCCAGTGATTCTGTTCAAACAGCATTTTGTTTTGTAATATTCTATTCTAAGTTTTGAATAAAAAGCATTTTAAATAAAATCGTCGAAATTGCGTTTTGAAACTAGGCTCCACATGTATCAAATCATAACATTTCATACTTATGACAGTGACATCTGTTACAGAAACTGGAAAGCAATTATCGACACACTCGAGATATACATATGTACCAAATCCTCCTTAATGGTATCATATCAGCTAGTAAGCATGGAAAAAAGCAAAGAAATCTCAATGAATTCCTTCTACGGCCACTCTCTTACTCTTACTGGTTAAAAGTAAGCAAAAAATGAATTATCTGTTTTTAATAAAATACGACTACAATGATAGAGTTGGTATGTTTTCACCAATTTTTTGGCTTAACTCTTATAAGTAATCTGAATGCGTGGCATACATCTTAGAGTTAAGATGTCTTCAAAGAAAAAAAAATAAAGTTATGATCTGGTGATCTGCCAAGCTATTCAATGACCACTCTTCGGCGAATCCAACATCCGCGAAAGTAACAATACAAATTTGCTTTATGAAGCGGGGAGATCGCAGAAGTTACATACCGGCACCAACAATTTTTTCCAATACGTGTTTGCGCATATCTATGGATAATTTTCCAGGAGGGTCGCGTTTTGATGTTATTTACTCTGGTTCTCGAGTGCGCTGATATTAGTAACCTAATGCCCTGCGATGTCGTGCAAAATCTTATTTTTTGCATCTTCATCGAATTATACATACTTACTACGTATGCATTCAACAATTTATCATATTGGGTGAGTTCTTTCTCTTGAGACAAATATCTCTAAAACACTGTATCAAATCAAAAAAGATTTGTTATAATGTATAATGTAGGGAGCTCACTGAATGGTGCCAAACTCGTCTGACAAACTTGTCCGATCCCCGATTTTTAGATTATTAATAATTATTAATCCAATACAAACTAGTTAGTGTTGAATATTTGAACAATGATGGAGGCTATAACCTTATAAGAGAGAATTGAAATGATTTACATCTCATGGAGAAAGTGGTAGAAATGATGATGCTGTTAATCTTTACTCACAACGCTTTTCCGACAAGCTGCGATCGCGCGCTTCTTTTTACCGAGTCTTCCAACAGTTCTCTAGCGAAAGAACCGTAATCGCCGAAAAATAATTGCTGGAGAAATCGCGATATTAGCTTGTGTAGCTAATATTCCGCACATTAGTAGTCGTACTTCTTAGTCCACTATCTGCCAAATATTGAAACGCAGGAAATATCATTCATTTAGAGTTTCCATGCATCAAGAACTTCATGGCGATGATTTTCAAAATTGAGTGAGATTTTGTCAATGGGCGCTTCAACGGACACAAAATAAACGCAATTCTTTTGCTCGAGTATTATTTCCCAACAAGGCGTCATTCACAAATCACGGTACGGTAAATTAGCACAACATGAATTATGGGAGTACCGAAAATCCCCATTGGTTGCGCCAAGTTGAACATCAACATCCTTGGAACGTAAATGTTTGGTGTGGAATAATTGACAATAAGCTTATTGGTGCCTATTTTGCGGATGGAAACTTAAATGGTGAAAAATATCGAAACATTTTGCAGAACGAACTTCCAGTGTTACTTGAAGGCCTTCCCTTGGACGTAGGACGTACGATTTCCCGAACGTACGACTTTTTGGCCAGTTGAAAAATAAGGTGTTCGCTAATGTTTTATATGCCGTAGAAGATTTAGAAACTTCTATTACGCAAGAAGTAAATCATATTTTCCCCGACATTTTACGAAATGTTTTTAACAACATGAAACGAAGTGTTAATTTACGCCTAGAATAGGATAGTGGACATATTGAACAGTGACTATAAATGAGGCGTCTAAATGCAAAGTGCGTGAAGTCCACAGTTTGAGAAAATGTAAATGTGTAGAGTATTTGATGAAGCAACTGAAGCTCTATAAAAGTAATATCCCATTTAGTCACAGAATGCGAGGTTTACTGTACTAAAATGTGTTTAAAAATTGTGTTCAATTTCAAACCAGCGCCAAATCCACTAGCTTCTAAATTCAAAGAGAACCAATAAGAAGCAATTTATAATTTAGTTGAGACTGTGTAGGGGCAAATTATAACTAATTTTTTCTCTTTGAAATGTGTTGATTCGTTAATTTAAATAATTTTATGAATATTTTGTGGGTCCACCCTTCGCCTTTATGACGACAGCTATTCTTTGAAGAATGCTGCGAATTAGTTTTGCGCACTGTTCTAAGTCTATGGTACACCATTTCTGAAGCAGCACGTTTTCAAGGCCTGGTTTGGATCCCTTGATTCTGCGCTTTAAAATACCCCAAAGATGTTTAATGGGATTCAGGTCTGGGGACTGGGCAGGTCAATCCAACAAGACAACGTCGTTGTCACGAAAGCAACGCATTATGGTCGCTGATTGGTGATAATGGGCATTGTCTTGTTGGAATTGGATCCGATCCCTATTAGTGTCACCAAAAATGCGTGTTAATGAAGGCCACAACGGCAGATTCTAACACGTGAACGTACTTTTCGCTGTTCATACGACCTTCACAAATAAACATTTTGCCAATGCCAGCGGCAACCATGCATTCCCAGACCATAATGCTTCCCTCTCCGTGCTTAACAGTGGGAACTACATAATCGGGCTGGTATTCTTTGCAGACTCGATGCCTCACAAATGTCATACCTGGTGTACCGAATACCTGTGAAGATATTAAAATTAATGAGTTTAAGAATTGGTTAATAATTAAGAAATGATAGAAGCAAGTAACATCTATCATTGTATTTTGGATAATTTATTGCAATTAAAAACTTATCTCAAAGTTTGATCCATCTGACCACACATTTTCGCAAACTTGCTCTGTATAGTGTCATGCATCGGAGAGCCCATTTAGAGAGCGATTTATTTTGTTGTTGTCCGTGAGCCACGGTTTCTTTCTGGCCTTACAACCCCGTAGGCCCACTTCTACAAGTCTTCTTCTTGCAGTACGAGCGGAAATGGGTTTTCCAACCTCCTCCGACAGAGCTGTAGCGAGTTTAAACAAAGTTTTTCTGCGATTCTCAAGTGATTCGCGGATAAGTTTTCGGTCTTGGCGATCAGAAGTTACTTGTTTTCTTCCTGATTTTGGTTTGCTAAAGAGTGCGCCTGCTTCACTAAACCTTCTGAGTGCAGATTGCACGGCACACCGCGAACATTTTACCAAATTAGATATTTCCACTTGGGACTTCCCTTGTTCGTATAAAACCTGGATTTTCACACGTTTTCCTATCTAATCTCTCTAGATTTTGGCATTTTGTATAAAATAAGATTGTGTTGAAGTACTATAATCCCAGGAGAATATTTCTTCATTCAAATAATAACAAAAGTTCAAAGTCTTTATTAAAGTTTTAGATATGCATACGTTTTACTTTTTATGTGCCAAATGTTCTATAATCCATCTGATAAAGCTATGCCGTCTATGTCTAAGAATGATATACAAAATATCTTTGTGATTACACAAATTCGTCTTTCTTTCCACGAGGAATAAAATTAATAATCTCTTACTACAATGTGCTTTTCTTATACCTGTTAGGGTTCAAACAGAGCCAAGTTCGGCAGCCCCAAGTTCAACCGTTCATTTGCAGGGAGCACCAAGTCCAATTTATTTTCTCTATTATTATTAATTAGGTCTCTTCTAGATTATTGATTATGATTCTAGACAATTATGTTTATAAACTAAAGAAAACTTTAACTTGCACTTTGCATTTAGACGCCTTAAATATTAAAAGGGTCCATTCTATGTGAATGTGTTCTCTGTTCTTCAATCCTGAATACCTTATCCGTTTTGTTTAGAATTTATGACTTTATTATCTTATTAAGTGTAATATTTTGCACAACAATAAAAGCTATAGCTTAGTTGAATTGTATGATGCTGATAATATATTGAAAATATTCTAACGTAACCTCTAACGTCAAAATGACAGTAGTGTATAAAGCAAGGAAGTGTCGGTGTACCCAACCTAAATTTTTCGATCAGCTGGGTGCGTCTTGAGTTGATCTGCATTGTATTTAGTGGTATTTTCATCAAAACATCTTTTTTTGTCGCTTATCGCATAAAGAAAACTATTAATTCCCATTTTACAATTTCTATAAGGACTTCAGATCCTCAGTGGATGCGTTCAGCAATTTCCCGAATATTTTTTATATATATATAACATCGATTCATTCTGCAGTTTACCTCCTACATAGTTATTAGGTTCTGTAATAGTAAAAAACAATTTGAATTTCCACTTAAAACAGATTATGAATTGTCTATGAAATAATATTGCCAACCTCCCAAACGTCAATCAATCCATCTTGTAAAAGTGCGTGAATTGATGTCAAACTTCCTTTAGTAACAATTCTTAAGCTTATATAAATAAGTACAACGATTTCATATTTCGCGGAACGATAAATTAAATTAATTAATAAATTCACCAGGTAAATTTCATAAACTAAATCTCTAAAGTTCGATGATCGATCTTTTGTAGGTTATATTAAATTGAGGTGCAATTTTTCGTCTTCCCAAATGGCCGATAGTACGAATTCTAAAGAAATGGATAAATCTGAGGACGGAAATGCACCGCCATCCACAGAATTAGTAACAATTACACTCAATTATAAAGGCAAAGGCTATCTAGTGACAGTTGATATGTATACAGCAACAGAATTATTAGATGGTAACTAGCTAGATTATTGACAAATTTACAATTACTGAAATTGCAATACTTGTTTGCAGATAAAAAACTCGCAGAAAAATATGTAGAAAACGCGTACTATTCTTTCCTAGAAAGCGAGGCAAATTACGGCAATAATAAAAACGACAAAAACGTCAAAAAGGTTTGGCGTTCAAAAGGCAAACCCACTGAAGACGATGAAAGAGCCACTAGTCTATTCTTGCAGCTAAGGCATAAATATGCGAAAGCATTTAGTGAAAAGAATACATTCAAACACTGTTTATGGATACAAATTGCTAAGGAGATGTACGACACAGGATACAACATTTTTTCGCATAAAGAGAATGTGCTAACTAAATGCAAGAAAAGATTTTCAAAATTAGCTACTAGTTACGTGAAGTATATGGAACACGTGAAGACACCAGGAGCTGAAGCGAGGGAACCCCCACCTTTCTTCGATCAGCTCCAGTTAATATTAGGTGCTTAAATTCTTTAATAAGTCTTTATGTATTGATTTATTATTATTACATATTTCAGGACGTAAGGAGAAGTAGCATGCGACAAGTCGTCAAGGCAAGCAAGATAAATATTTAGCATTAAATAGTAGTATAGTATGTTCAGAATTATAAGAAACTTACATTTAAAGTCCTTCCCATTTTAAGTTATTTCACCTCCTACGGCGATAATACTTGGCCGATACTACATATATGACTAAGGGATCATATTGAATAAAAGAAGATCATTCGCAATATCTATCATACCCTAATGGAAGAAAATAACGATGGACACATCCAGAAAGTTGAACGAACCTCGAAAGCAAAGAAATTACAAAGAAAAGACCAGAAAAGTTAATGATTATGACATCGATACTATCAGGAAACAAATATAATCCATACAGTCAAAATTTTTGTACCTACTAACTATTTGTTAAAAGTTAGTTTCCTATAATTTTGAATATACTATACTACCTAGGTAAACGTTAAATATTTCTTCTTCTTTTTCATGTTTACATCCAATCAGGGATAATTTTTCATTAATTAATTAACCCCAATACAAATTTGTAGCTTTTCGTTATATGTTAGTGTTTAGTTAGTTTAAAAAAGGTGAACGAACTGTTAGAAGGAGACAAGGATAAGGTAGACCAACAAAACCAAGTACACCAAACAGTACCTTTTACAATTTAAACTTTTGTAGTAAAAATGATCTCACGTTGTAATAATTTTGAGTGCTAAATAAATTTTGCATGTAAAATCATCTGTGTATAAATCCTAACTAATATTCTTGCTGTTAGTTGCAGCTGGACCACAACTGCTAGCCGAATTCTGCGTTCAGTTTATGCTCTTTTCATGTGTGCGTCAATCATCATGTCAATCAAAAGTGATTGATTTATCATCGTAAATGAGGAACGATAAATTGTATTTTCGAAGTGATTACAGAGTTGTAAAATTGAGAACCTATCAGGCATTATAATTGGGTATCGTTGCCGCATCAAAATTGTCAATAGGTATTGCGAGTCGTTTATTATAACTAAAGATGATAAAATTATTTATCGAAAATATGTATTAACAGTTTAGAAAATAATCAAGAATTACTCAAACTTAAACGAAAATTACATACTAGCACCTATGTAGGCCTTATTCTAGATAATAAATTTCCGTGGAACAAGCATAAACTTGAAGTAACGAACAAAGCAAAAAAGGCGTTAATGGTCTGTAGAAACATCGCAGGAAATAATTGGGGATATAACCCAATGAGACCAATGATCACTGATGGAACAGTGGCTTGGAGCAGTAGGACTTACCTGGCCAGTGCGTTCGCTAGGCTTGCCAAAATGCAAAGATTACCATATGTGTATGCATAAGTGAGACAATGAGAACCTGTCCCACAGTAGCCATTGAAGTGGTATTACAACTTGCTCCCATTCACATCTTGGTGAAGGGCACAGCGAAAAGGACCACACGCAGAATGATCGGGAAAGAATTGGATAGGCATACGAGAGAGAGACGATCTGTCAAAGAGGTTCAGTTTTGTGAAAAGGTTTACCACAAAGCTTAGTACCAGAAGTGAATGGGACAAAGACACAATAGTAACGCCATCAAATGATACAGTGGTGGCTCCAAAACGGCAGAGGGAACTGGAATAGAGATATATGGGCTTAGAATCAAATATTCCGAAAGCTTGGGGATGTCCTCGACAGAGAGGATGTTAACGGAGACAAAGACAAGTTATTTGAAACTGCAGTAGAAGCCTGGTTATGTATTTCACCAAAAGTCATTAACAACCTTATAGCTTGTATGCCCAAGAGATGTTTTGTGGCGCTGAATTTTGAATATATGTATTTGTTTTCGTATATCATGTGATAGAGCGAAATCAATTCTAAGATTGTTTGTTTTCTCAAAATAAATATTTGTTATTGTTTTGTATTTGTAAGTGCAAGAGATGATAGTTTTTAAGGTTTCAGTTCAAATGCCTATAAAGCCCTTCTACAAGAAATGCTGTCCTCAAACACGCTAACATGAACTTTTTATAATGTTTCATTAAACCATTGTCTAACTGCAGTAGCATAATGATTTAAAGCCCCATCTTGTTGCATCCAAATATCCTGTCCAACTAGCAAGAAAAAAAATTCTAATAAAGATGGTAGGTCGTTATTTAGGAAGTTTAAGTAGTTCGCCGCATGCGTGATGCTTGTTCAACGTGCCTTAGATCAAAGGAAGCTCTGAAGAAACAAATTTCCAAAGATGAAAGATTAAAGATAATAAGTTAACAGAGGGTTCACGCCCTAAGAGCGGAAGCATTTTACTGTTTATTACAAAATGAGGCCAATCATGTACAAATCTTTTCCTTTGACTGCCAGAAGAACCTGTGCTTACCAAAACCGCCAGATCAGTCGGCTTACTTTTCGCAGCAAATAAACTTCTACAGTTTCACCATATAGTAGCCGGGAGCTCTAAAATCTCACTCTCGCCTACCAACGTAAGGTCGTATGTATGGTTGGAATACAAGCACCCAAAAAATTCAAATGCTATTGCATCTGCTGTACATGAAACACTTGTTAAGTTCAACGTTGACAAGCAAATACAGAAAATTCAACTTTTTGCGGATGGCTGCGGTTGTCAGAACAAAAATAGTACGATGATGTCAATGATATTGTACTGGTTAGCAAATGAAGCTCCTGGACACATCGAAACAGTGGAAATTACGTTTCCCGTTGTAGGCCACTCATTTTTGCCATCAGATAGAATTTTTGGATTGATTAAAAGAAACATAAAGAAGAAGGATGTTATAATAAACAGAAAGCAGCATGAAGAAATAATTGCAAGGCATTCCAAAGTTTTCAGACTTGGTGAAGACTGGTGGATTTGTGATTGGAAAACGTGTTTTAAAAAGACCTAACCAATGGCACTTTAAATGCAATGAGTCAAAGAGGTTCATATTCTCCTAACAAAATGATTCTATATTATTAAGGGGCGAAATATTCTACAGGTCAGACCTGGGCAGCAGTAAATCGATAGTGAAGAAAGGAAAAAAGATTTCTTTACTAAAGCCAGAGCCGCAAGAGGTTGGCACGACTTTGAGAGGAGACAAATACTCCATAGCCACTTTGCTTTTGGGCTAGATTGAAGGGAGGATCCAGATCTCCATTTCTACAAGATAATAGATAGAGGTATAGATCCATACACCAATGATGACAATATTATAGAAACTGGCTGCATAGATGAAGATCCAGATAAACTGAGGGTTTAGTGTATAAGTTAGTTATAACGTTTCGCTTGTGTATTACTTGTTCTAACAGAAAAAATAAATTTTCATTCAGTAATAATAGGTACTTTTTATAGTGTTTCGTCATAACAAAAGCTAGAATTGCAATAACCTACATCCATTTCTAAATACTTGCACATATCAGTTGCAAAAGTGTGTATTTACGTATTTCAGTTGCAAAACTATGTAAATACAATTTTCCATGGATTCCTTCAAAACATACAATGCAGAAGTAACAAAAAAGTACTACCGTACAACTAAAGAGATAAGTATCTCTTATTAAAATGTACCATTTCTTAAAAACGTTGATTGTAATGAAAATTAAGGGTTTCTTGTGAATATCCCAAATTGACTTATTTGTCAAATCGACTGCCTAGAATAATGTTGTTCTAACTCCACTTTTGATCGAAATTGAGAGTATGACGACATTGTGATCTAACTCCTCAGTTCTACAGGTTTTTGGTGAAAGTTTACGGATAATAGTGGTCTAAGTGCATAAGAATGGGTATATTGTTTGTTGTTTGTATTCTAAGTGCCTTCTGTTCTAAATTTCCGAGTAAGACTGTGATAACTTCAACTTCCAACAACACTTGTCTACAGCTTCATGCATGTATAAATGTGGAGTTAGAACAATGTTATTCTTTCCGGTTGTTCGAAAATGGGCAGTTAGAACATTCTTATTTTCACATCCATTGTGATCCATTGACATCTGTTTCATTACTATTCAGGATGACCACTAAGTTTAATTTGAATGAAAGGAACCCATTATAACCTAACAATTTTTTTACATTATAAATTTTTTGAACAATATCTTTCTCTAAATCAAAATAATGATGCTGATTTAGCTTCAGTATTAAAGCTGGATTTATAAACTTTTCGCCACCGTTGCCGTTGCCGTTCGCAAGTTAAAATATACAACGGCTATACATATGTTTATAAAGTGTCGTTGCCGTTCGTTATTATCAGTAGTTGCTAACGAACGGCTACCGTTCAAAGTTAACCAACTTTTATCTTCCACCGTTGCCGTTCGAAACGTCAGAGATATTCAGCCAATAGAATGACAGATATTTTTCTAGTAGTTAGGTTAGATGCTTCAAGTAGTTTGAGTTTGTAATTGTGTTTGTGAAGAAAGCTTTTGTTGAACTGTATTGAAATTAACTACATGAGCTGACAAAGTGTCATATACAGCAGTTGAGCAGATTGCATATCTAAACTCCTCACGCCACGACAAACCAAACACGAACGGCGAGTTTATAAATTGGGATTTTCAAACTTCAATAACGGTGGTTGCGAACGGCAACGACAACTACGAACGGCAACGGTGGCGAAAAGTTTATAAATCCAGCTTAATACAGGAAAGAGCACCTGATAGTGACTGAAACTCCAAACATTGACAAACACGGAAATGGAGTGTGGTAAGCAATTTTGCCTTTGTTTCATCCATTAGACAGTTTTTGAAGCATTGTTTATTAATTTGGTGTGTTTTAGCCGCGAAAGAAATTAACACGTAAAAGGAAGCGGAATAAGGAGGACTGGCAAACAACTACACGCAAGAGACTACGACAAAGCGGGAAAGAATACATTGATAAAAAAATAACAAGCATATAGTCGTGTTTTTGTAGACAAGCAATGTATTAAGTGCCCATATAAATGTTCTGAAAAAATTTGTGAAGATGTTGCAAAAGCAGTACATTTAGAATTTTGGAATTTGACTGATGACGAAAAATTTAATTTTTACAATAAAACTACACAAAGACTACTGACAAAAAGAGTACGCAAGGAAAACAAAAATTCCCTAAACCCAAGGACTTACAGTTTTGTTTTTAAATTTTCACTGAATGATCAAGACATTCGCGTTTGCCGTGACATTTATTTGAGGACTTTATGTATAAGTGCAAGAAGAGTGGCATATTTTCATTCTCGAAAGAAGACTGGCATCACAAACACACCACACAGAGACCAAAGAGGAAGATTAACACAGAAAAAGATATTAGAAGATCGTCGTCGCTTAGTTAAAGAACACAATTTTTTTCCGAGCGTTCCAGGACATTACTGTAGAAAAAATACACACAAAAGGAATACCTCGAATTTGGCCTAAATTTGTCTAAAATGTACGATCTTTACCTAACGAACTGTGAAGATAAAAATATCACACCCGTTAAAAATTGGCTGTACACGAAGATATTTAATGAGGATTTTAACATTGAGTTTTACTTGCCCAAAAAAGATCAATGTGACCTATGTAGTGAGTATGAAAACCAGAAGCACAATAATTTGTCGGAAACCCTTGAACAAAAATACACATCAGTGAAAAGGAAGCAGCAAGGATAGATAAGGCAAAAGATAAAGATGGTAATAATGAAAAAAGGGCTCTAATATGTTACGACTTGCAACGAGTTTTAAATGTACCGCAGAGTAACGTTTCGAAAGCGTGTTATTTGCAAAAATTAAATGTTTTTAACCTAATTGGATGCGATACAGGTAATAAACGGGGTTACTGTATCATATGGAATGAAGCAAATGTCATCTGCTCTGATGCAAATGCTTAAACAATTTGTTGCACGTAATGACTCCATTCAAGAAGTAATACTATGGTCAGTTGCTTGTGTACCTCAGAACAGAAATTCACACATGAGTGCAGCATTGCTGGAATTTATTAATGACGAAGGAAATAAATCTGCTGAAAATTGAACAAAAATTCCAGGAGCCTGGGCACAGCTGTGTACAAGAAGTAGATTCAATCCATAGCACTATAGATAGATCTTTCGCAAGAGCCGATATTGTTAGTCCTTTGGATTTAGTGAGCAAACTTCTGAAAGTTAGAGCAAGAAATTCGTACGTAGTTTATCAGATGAAACCAGAAGCCTTCAAAAATTTTCGTGATGTAGCTAACACTATAAATTTAAAAAACAACTTACCATACAGTTAAGTTAAACATATCGTTTATGAAAAAGGATTCAATATACTAAAGTATCGTACATCCTTTTCCAACAGAGAATTTCAGACTGTTATCATTTCAGCAAAATTACAAAAGCAACTTAGAAATAATTCCACAGTCGAAGAGCCATTCTCATTTCCAATTTCCAAATCTATAACTACAAGGAGATCCATCTCGCAGGATAAAATTAATTGCATCAGAAGCATGTACGGACAGTTCCCTCCAGTCCATGTAGTGTTTTGGGAATCGCTCTTTAATGAGAGTCTACAGAAGACCACTGGATTATCTGATAGGGCAGGCCCTTCTCAAACGCAGAAGAAACGAAAATCAAAACCACGTTTGCAGAAAAAGTAATACGTATAGTAATTACTATAGTTAGTAACGTATAGTAATAACTATAATACGAATAAAATAAACTTAATCTAAAAGATTTTTATGACTTTTATGAAGTATTTTCTGAATAAAGGTTCTTTTGACTAAATTATATTGATTTTTTCGAACAATAATCGTATTTAATGACCCAACTCTTGGGAGTTAGAACATCATTTCCAACCTAAAACAAAAGTAAAGACACATAATTTGTTCTAACTCCAACATAATTAGTTCAAAAACTCCACCAAAAACTTCCACAAAGTACAGGAAACTTTAAAATAACAAGTTACAGTACTAATGTTGAAGCAAGATTTCTTCAGATCGGTAATAAACAGGAAGTTAGCAAAACTTGCAAATTCCTAATTTTATTTTGGCTCCCCTGTAAAATTTGCATAAATAGAGTTGGAACAACATTATTCTCGGCAGTCGAAATATAGAGTTTTGCGTCTAAAGCACGCAAATATCCAATGAGATCTGCTTCTAAGAAAATTCTATGTGAATCCAACGTGAAACACAATGAACCTGGTTACTTTTTTCTAAAGTTCTACCTTAAAATACCCAGTGAAATTAAAAAGACTTTTAGTGGATATAATACATATACAATAATAATAATTATTTTAAGTTATATCTTTCAAATTCTCGCGAAAATTCTGTCTAAACCGATTGTCTCACCACGTACCGGCACTGTGACTGTGACTATGACACAATTGTATACCCGCATATTTATACATCCGCTGTTACAAATGTAATAATTCACCTAATGAAATAAACTCTTTACAATAGCAGCCGCTCATTCTACATCTTTTATTTTTTAAAGATAATTGAAAATTTGCATTATTTAATTTCCTATCATTTGTAGGTATACTAAACCATTAGAGAATTTGGTCTCTTCCAACTTCATTCAACTCATTCTCTCTCTCTCATTGATTATTGACAACATTGAAAAATGTCATATTCGCTGAAAACCAATTTTAATAAAATAAATTATAATATCACGAAAGCATATAATCGTACTGCCTTATTTTTAGATAAATGTGTTATTAGAGCTAACTTGCTATACAAGGCGCAAACGCATAGATCGTGTATGGGTTCGGCGCATGAGCAATTGTAACCGCTATATTTTCTTCGGTAACTTTGTTAATTGCTACAACTCGCGTTAACGATACACTGAATTAAAATTAAAATATTAATCTGAAAACTAATCTAAAATATAATTTTAAGTGCTAGATTATCGATATTTTGTTTGATCAATTTTAAATATTTTATTACATGACACGAATTTCCGGTTGTCAATTAGTAGAGGTGGGGTACTGACTTCCTTCATTTTCGAACAAGATCAAAAATGGCGATGGATGGTTTCCTACTTGGGTGAGCATAAAACATATAATATTCTTGTCGTTTTTTTAAGTTAAATTGTATTGAAGCAATTACAATATATTTAGCAAATTGTGCAACGCTTAGACATTCTTTTTAAAGCAGACGCACTAGGCATAATACCTAAACGCCGGGTATTCGTATGGTTACTACGTGAAAATCCAACATAGCGTATGGTACGCCATGTTGGATCGGTTTTTTAATTAACATTTTTTATAAGCAGGTATACAATAAAATACGTACGCGTGTTTAAACAATGTACAGTCGTGTTCATATGTGTTAGGCACCCCAAGAAATTATGAATAACAATAGAATAATATTAGTAAAACTTAAACTACATACATAGCTTTATAATATAGACTCTGTAAATATTTTATTAATATTTTGTCGACACTCCTTTACATTTTAACAATGCTTGTACTCGGGAAGGTATTGAAGTTACCTGTTTTGAACATACATACTTCTAGTTTTATTTTCTGCCACTCTTCAACAATTCTTTGTTGTAGGTCAAGTGACTTACACTGATGTGTGTGCACATTTTTCTTTAAAATGGGCCACTGCTGTTCTATTGGTGACATATCCGGGGATTGTGACGGCCACTCTAATAATTTTATATGACTATCCGCAAACCACTCTTGGCTTAATCTAGAGGTGTGACAGGGCGCGTTATCCTACTGAAAATATTCGTCTCGGTTGTTGGCTTGAAGTTTTGTGACTGACGGATTTAAAGCTTGGCTTAACATTGTAGTATATGTAGTGCTGTTCATTCTTCCACTGTAAATAAATACCTCTCCAACCCCCGAGGTCGCCATACAGCCTCAAATCATAACACCTCCTCCGCCATATTTAACGGTTGGTATTATACACTCCGGATTATACTCTTCACCTTTTCTACGGCGAATATACTGGACGCCAGAATGAACGAAAATCTGAAATTGCCGTGTGAAAAATATGTAAAATATAATTTCATGTACATATCACAATTCTTATATAATCGTGTTTTATTGTTATATAAAACTAACGTTAAAGTTTATATTACATACTTCTACATTGCATTCGTCCGACCAAATAACCTTCGCCCAGTTATTACACGTCCAATCTTTATAATTTTTCGCCCATTCGAAGCGTTTCTTTTTGTTCACTTCAGAGAGCCACGGCTTGTTTCTTGGTTTGGACCCCCGCAGACCAAATTCTCCTAATCTTCTTCGAACGGTTACCGCTGAAATTGATATTCCCAGAGACTGATTTAACTCTTTGGCGAGATCTTTTGATCCTAATTTTCTGTTTCGCAGACACATTCTTTATAACAGTCGATCTTGTCTAGGCGTAGTATTTCGATTTCTACCGGTTTTTTTGGTCTGTTTTGATAAGATCTCGTTTCCATGTAACGTTTTAAACTTGTTTGTACTGCACAACGTGAGCATTTTATTTTTCTTGACATTTGCACTTGATTAAATCCTTGCGATGTGAATAAACAATTTGCGCCCTTTTACCTTCACTTAACTCTGATTTTCTTGGCATTTGATCTTTTACTTAATTGTAAATCAGACCCAACAAGTCTACAAATTTGTTGCATACACTGAAACTACTACAGTATTACTGGTATACGCACATCTTTGAACTAGAAGTGGGAGCAACTCCCTAAAACCGATGGTGTAATTCAAATGGTGAGTAATATACTTATTAATGTAACGCCTAGATGCAATGCAGGGCAGAAATTTGTTGGGTGGTTGACGAGATTTAGTAAATACTGAATTTGTTTAAGGTGCCTAACACATATGAACACGACTGTATACTTAAAATATTGTTAAGCATACGTGTGTAATTTATATTATACGCCATTCAACTAGCCAAATAGGAATTTAAAAAATATTTATCTGATTTTCTGTACCATCGTACATTTTAACTATTAAATTAGGTGTGGATAATCATCCTGGCACAAATTTGTTTAAACATTGCACTATATTTTAGGTTAGGTGCAACTACGCAATACTTCGTGGGATGGGGCCCCCTCATTGCATGTACACTTTTAATAGGTAAAATAATCTAATTGCTTTTATTTGTGCCGTGCGTAATGTTAGATTTATTATGATGATTTAGGTTGAGGTTTGAATTTATTTACATTAAATATTAATGATACCATCAAAAAATCTGATTTCATTCGAAGTATATGTGGCCGTATTTAATTCATGTATAAACTTGCCGACCATAACTTGATATTTCTGTTATAGGATTTATCACACCTGAACTGTGATGCTGTTAATGTTAAAGGATGCAGACGAAGGTAATTTCTTTTTTTTATACCTATTTTTATAATTTTCTAAATGTTTCGTAATGGTTACGACTGTAGCCACTAGATAAAAATACAAGCAACTATTTTTAAAATTCTAGTATATAGGGTGTTCCAAACTTTAGCAGGAGATTATTCAAGTTAAAGAATTTTATAAACATGTTAAGAAAGTTGGCACCTCCAAAATACAGGGTGTTAAAATGTAACAATATATCTACGGTTTTGGTATGCAGTCGTTGGCTATTGAATTAGGGCCACTGCGGGAACTGTTTAATGTCCTCCTTTCGTATTAATGAGGGTGGCAATTGAAGGGTTGAGTGCAAAAAGTAGCTAAGTCCATATTTTTGAGAAATTTAGTTAAAGGGCTCAATCTATATAAATTTACTTGTACTATGCGGTGGCGAGGTCAGATATGGTGTAAAAAGCGTCCTACTACACAAAAACCCCTATCTCAAAATTTTAATCGATTATCATTTACATGCAAGAAGTAGCTAAGTCCATGCTAAATGTCTAAAAGTTAGGAAGTTCATAGATTCATCATTGTTGCGATGTCTAGAATTCTTAACCTACCGATTTTTTGAGAAGTCAAGATCAAGTCAATGAAGTTTTTTATTGTATTCTTTCATTTTTTAGTAAATATATTTTCTGCATAATTTCGGTTTTTTTCTTTTACTTTGCCTATTTAAGGGAGCATGTAAACGAATTATACTCTTTTATAGTATTGTGATAAAAATAAAGCAAATATTCCTAATTTTCTTATTGTGAACGCAATTTTTTTTTTCAAAAAGTCCAAATTTTCAAAAATGTTTTTATCGCAATTGAATACATTTTTTATTGCATGCTACCACGTTATTATGTTTAGTAAAAGTGTAATATTTATTGAAAAAAATTACACGTGGTAATTATTAAAAATGTACATATATGTGGGAACCTTTTAAAACTTTCAACCAGCTAAAACTTAGAAAATGAAAAATGTGACTTAACCACTTTTTGCACTGACTTCTTCAATTATTCTTGGGATACTCTCCATAGCCGAAATTAAGCAATTTTTGATCTTATCATTTGTTTGGCCATATTGTTTCATCGCGAAATTGCACAAAGAAAAAGAATTGATGGAAAATATTGAAGACATTTGACCAAACAATGATCAAAAATTGCACTTTTCCGGCTATTGACAGTATGCCAAGAAGACTAGCATCCCTCATTAAAGCGAAAAAAGGCCATACACTATCGCTCATGGAAGTTTGGCCAGATATCAAAATTTGTTTTTTCAAAATATCCACCTTTTGCACTTAGAACAGCTTGAATAACTCGCGGCATCCTTGTAACTAATTTTCTTTGTGTCTCGCCTGGAATGTTGACCCATTCTTAGTGGAGCACATTCCAGAGCAGTCCTTTGGAAGTAGGCCCAACAAATCGGACTCTTCTATCAAGCTCGTCCCAGAGTAGCTCAATAGGGTTCAGGTCCGGACTCTGGGGTGGCCACTTCATTATTTTTAACATATTTGCTTCCTTTTTCTCGTGTAGATACTCCATACACACTTGGGCTATGTGTTTCGGATCATTATCCTGCATAAAAGTAAGGAAGGAATGGCATAATTTTTGAACGTGTCGCGGTGGTGTTCTTTGCACGTTATTCCACGGATTCGGTGTAGTGTGCCTGTTCCTAAGTAACTAAAGCAACCCCAAACTGTTACTGAACCACCCCCGTGTTTTATTGTATACTCAATGCATTGGGACAGCATTGTTTCATTAGCGGAACGTCTAACAAACACTCTCCTATTATGACCAAATACTCTAAATATAAATCACATCATAAAACTTTTTTCCGCTGCTCCACAGTCCAATCCCTGTGTTCCTGTGTCCATTTTAGTCTTTTCACTCGGTTACCACGGCATAACAATAATTTACAAGCAATTTGAGGTGCTGTTGTACGACGATTTCGCTTACTTATTAATCGTAGTTGACGATCATCTGCTGTGGTAGTGATTCTCTGATATCATTGAATGGCGTATTTCACTGTAGATGCTGCAACATTCAATTTTTTACCGATCTGCCTGCTGGTACAACCTTCTTCATACAATGTTATTATGCTAGATCGATTAGCGACACCTATTGATTGGTTACGAGGCGTTTCTGACCATTTCATTTACTTATTTATTTATCACTTGTAAGAAACTAAAACCTTATTACAAGTTTTTAAATCATAAAAACGGGTAGGTTGGAGCTTCTAAGAGAGGAGCCAATGCAATAAAACCATTACCTGCATCTTTTGTTCGTAATACTTTCACTATATCAGTTTTTAAATGGCATAAGACAAATATATTTTAAGATTATATCGAATTCATGCAATAAAACTAAACTCGTTTTGGCCAATCTTCCATGAGCGGTAGTGTACTATCAATACATATTAAAGGTAAATATACTTTTCTGTAAATCCATGTTTCTTCAATAAAAGAAAACCTGGAAATACGACTTTTCGTTGTAGTTCTAAATCAAAATAAACAATTCTCGCAGTAGTCCTAATTCAATGACCAACGACGGTATTTGCCTGAAATATTAACTAAAGCAGAAATGTTTCTACATTTCTACATAACAGTGCGTTTCAGTTTACATGAAGACAACCAAATAAATTGTTTATTAGTAACGCAATTATTATTAAACTCTTATCAGTTATAGTGGGCATTAAAATTATTATTTGTGAATAAACGAATTTTTGTTGGAGTCTAAACCTATTCAACTATGATCAAAATAAAAACTAGGGTTTCTAGTATCTATCATATTAGCGTTGAAGATACAAAAATTATTAAGAAAATTTGTTGCTGATCACTAAAATAATACGAATAACGAAGTTACGCTGCAAGATTGAAATTTTGCTAGGCACATTTTTGTTTGAACTCGTTAAAAAATTCTTAGGTCAAATATGAAAAGTGCAACGAGCAATCAAAATAATTTAAAAAAAACGTCAAATATCAGAAGTATTTTCTTGAGTGTAATTCTATTTTTATTTGATTAGTGATCAATGAACAACGATTAACTATTCCTGAAAAGGTAGAAATTATTCGACTTGTTAGTGATAATGTACTATCGAGGGCAAAAGTAATGACTTCAAGCGATATGACCTTCTGCAGGTATTCGACACATTTGACTACTCGTACTGGACAACTGCAATTAGGTACATTTCAGGTAGAAAGATTCGCAAGAACTGCAAAGCGATATATTATAATTTCATTTACAATAGTTGCATTTGCTCTTTATATTAAGAAGTAATGCTGACTAGATTTCGTAAGCACAAGCTGTTTCTTTGGCAAAAGTAAATATTGTTTGCTTTATATATGGATACAACATCTATGATTTATACATGTACATTTTCAATAATATGCTTTTTAATATAATAACACGATTCTATTTATAGAAAAACGAATTGCTTCCGAGGCGTTACTAAAAACGGTTTAAATGTAATAGCATTTTATAGAAATTTACATTTTTTAATATTTGCGCAATCGCAAAATAATGAATTTAGTTTTAATTTATTAAAACATAGGTATAATATATGTATTTTTCTGACCTTTATGTACTTATCTATTTTCCAGATATTTTTCCACTTTTAAGTCAAACACTATTAATTCGATTAAAGATCAATTTATTCCAGAACCTTTATAATTTATTAGGTTTTCGTTACAACTTCGTCAGTGGAAGAAATTGACATTTTATTATTATCAAATAATTATAATTTATTCTTGCTTTTACTACTATTTCTATTTTTGTAATTGGATTACATTGATTGGTTAAATTCTTAACTTCTTTAAACTACTGTAAGTACAGTAATTATGGACACCATTAAAACCTCTTGAGAAAACTAATGGTATAAATGTTATAATTGTATATCTTTCTTCAATCGAAACATTAAGAGAATTATAAGAAAATAATATTAAAGTTTCTAATTTTATAATTTTTGTAATTATTATTTAAAGAATATTTTGCACGATAAAATGATGACTAATTTATCATAACTTTTTTTTCTTTTACTAATGTATCTACGTTCTACCTGAATTCAGTATCATCATATTTATTTCGAAAATATGCACAATTCCCTTAAATTCTCTTAAATGCTCATTACCCGTTGGCTTGCGGCTATACGGCTTATTACAATTGCCCAGATATGTTTACCTCAATAGCCTTATACAATAGACCCGTTTTATTGCAGTTTGAGTCATTACTTTTGCCCTCGATAGTACACTTCTGTCGAGAGGCTGCTATCGAATTCAAAGCGCAACGCATAATGGAAGGCGTCCTGATGATGAGGTAATATTGGCAGCATATGGTAATAATCCTCGCACAAGCTTCCGAGATATGAGTAGAAATTTCAATATCATTTACACTAAAATTTGGAGATGTTTACGTCGATTAAATTTAAAACCTTACGAGCAAAAATTCTTGCACACGCTTGAAGGAGGAAAAAAAATATGTTCACTAACTGCCAAATTATTTCAATTTATTACCGTTAGTATTTATCGACAACTAAAATGAATTCTTTCTCTCACTAATACCTCAGACTATTTTATAACAATGATGACAATCCTTCCGCAGATCTGATTGCACAATGATCTGAATTTGAAAAATCTGATAGTCTCTGTACATAAAATGTACTTTACCACAAATAATACGATATGAAAATAATCTTTTTTTTTCAGGCTCCAGAGTTCGATGTGTCCCCACGATTCCAATCAAGGTCCATCATGATTTGTAACGATTGCTTACCAACCGTACCTCTAAGGCTCTCTTCAACAGATGAACACGGTAATTAACACAAATTACTATTACGTATGTTGAATATTCAGATGTAACGAAGGCAGTTATTAGACGATATACAGGCAGCCTTAGATATGATTATTATTTTGAAATTAATCTATCTAAAGTCACTGTGTATTGCTTGATAAACATGCAGCATTGAAAAAAAATTTCAATATTTAGGCTATAAACTATCTGAGTTTTTCGGCGTATGGGTTCTTGATCCATGTCTAATTGTAGTCCTTTTTTTCTAAAATATGAAGTTATTAGACAATATACTGCAGCTTTGGATATGATTATTATTTTGGAATTAATCTATCTAAAGTTGCTGCGTATTGTTTAATAAACGCACATCTCTGATGAAGCATAAAATTATGATGTCAAATGCTATTAACGAATCATGATGATACTATACAAGATATGAATCTAATGAGATATTGAAATTATCAAGGGACGTTCTGACTGTATTGCTTTTTTTCCTCAAAATATGCATATCTTTGCTGGATAACTGGTGATATACACTGCTTATATTTTTGTTACAGAATGTCCTATAAAGATCATATTTGGCGTGCTGAGGAATACTTAAAAACAGGTAATTAATATTTGTTTCCATTTAGTAGTTCTATATTTATTTAATGCTCATAAAGTGATCCTGTATAGAAGTTTCCATAATTATTTGTCCACTCTTACTAAAACGTAGTTTTGAATGAAACACCAATACATAATTGAAACTATTTACTCTAATGGTTAAATACGTATTAATACGAAAAATAACAACAAAATTCTGAATAGAAAATAAAGGAAAACAACGAAAATAATGAAGTATTGTGCTCATCTATGTAACCTCCTTTCCACCGAATGATTTTCTGGCACAATCAGGGCATTCTTTAGATTAATTTCGACAATGTTAATGCGTTAACGCTGTTAGTAGTTGGTCCCACAATGTTCTTGTAGATGTAGTAGCCGATTGTCGAATTTGTCGGTGGAGATGGTCCCATAAAAGCTCGATGGGGTTGATGTCTGGACTCTATGCGGACCATTTCATAATTGTCAATCTCCCATCATGTTCCATTTGATTGAGATTGAGGTAATAACGGCATAGTTTCGAGGTGTGTTTCGGATCATTATGCTGCTGAAATACGAAGTTTTCGCCGATTATGCGTGTTCCAGATCGCATGGCGATTACTTTCTGGCGATTGACCTTCGCTTCGGCGGCAATTTCTGGTGCTGTTTTGAGGCGATTTCTTCTACTGATTAAAACAACGTTACCATCTTCTGCCGGGGTTGTAATTATAGGACGTCCAGACCGTTTTTTTT
>SMLS01052399.1:0-12645 GCA_004785975.1 Popillia japonica
ATCAAAAAATACTTTTCGTGTTACTTAGTATGCAATTTTATTAATTTGTCAGTATGATCCGATGCGTTAAGCAGCCGCTATACTTTTGGCCAGCTAGATCGGGCAAATACCCCACTGTGCGACGTGCCGTATTGATTGGCTTCGAGCGTTGGTAACAATCTTAGTGCTAAAATTACGAAACATGAAAATTCCGAAGGGCATTTGAAAAATATATTTAGTTTAAGAATGTTAGGAAATTGAAAAATATATTTAGTCTAGGAATGTTAGGAAATTATGCACTCCCTATGTGAACCACCACGAGCCGCTACTGGTTTAAATTCTTTTAAATACTCGCTACCTTTTAGCCTCCGCCTATACGGCTTATTACAATTGCCCAGTTATGTTTGCTTGAATAACGATTTAGGACGAAAGCCTATAAAAAACAAGTTTTATTGCAGCTTTGTCCTCGATAGACTAGATGTCAAGCCTCTTATTATTTTTAACGAAACACTCATTTTCAATTCAAATAGATTGGGAAATCCTATAGAGACTTTAGGCTTGTTCGTTTGAATTGCTAACTTTGGTAAGTTTTGTAAAAAATAGCAAGTGTAGCAGATTTAGAAACAGCAAATAGATCACTTTCAGCGAATAAATCTGCTACACACTTGAAGCATGAGCAAGTATAGCTTGCTACTTCTGACATACAGCAATTTTCTGAATGCAAACGAACGAGTGTCGAAAACACTTGTTAGCAGCCAGTTAGTAGCTAAATTTCTAACGAACATGTGGATATTGACAAAAGTGATATTGAGCACTTCCAGCAACGCAAACGAACACGCCTTTTGTACATGGTAAAGCACGTGGTTTAGTATACCCAAAATTCCTCTTTTAAGTTATTTTCTTTGTGTTTTTGAAAGGCACATTGCAAATATTTAAATAAAAGTATTTTGCTGCAAATTACAGAGATTACCTCAGAGTTAAAGACAAATCAATATTAGTATATAAGTATTGAAATGCAATCAATGAATCAGAAATGAAAAATATTCAAATGGAAATATTCAGTTTTCTTTTTACGCTTCTACTACAACGAAAAGAATTTATTACTATAGATCGGAACCGTTCACTTAAATTCAGACGTGTCTATACATATCAGAAAAGGACGATAAAACTATTTACTTATCGGGCGTTTAACTGACAGTTGTATGTAATTTCTATGAGAATACACTATTTCTCGTGGGAATTGTAACACCAACTTAAATAATGCAACTAGGAAAAAAGTTTAAAGAAGAAACATAAAAACATACCACTATGTTCCCTCTTCTTCACAGTCTATTACGCATATGCGATGAACTTTGATTTATCGACAACTGTCTATGTTTGATCTACTCCAATCGTCCAATCTACTGTGAATCTACTCTATAGAGGATGTAAGCAGATACAAGTTTTGTGATGATTTTTATACTATACAGTTATTTCTTTAAACTTTTTGTAGCATACTTATTGTAGTGCTATTATTGTTCTTCTTTAGGTAAGTGCTGTAAAATGATATGTATTCACTGAAAGAGTAGTTAAGTCACAGTTTTTGGTGCCATAATTGATGCACATAGTTTTATCGGAATTACACTTTTTCAGTTTAGCCAGTACGGACCAATTTTAAAATTTCAGACTGTATCTGTGTTAATAGAAATATCTATATTAATGTGGTATTCACTTTTTTCAAGTCATGTATGTAAAACAGTTCCAAGAAAAGTCAATCAATATTTTTCTGTAAAATCCACTGAAATTAGAGGAAAAAAGTGGTAATGAAAATGGACTATTGTAGAAGTACAAAATCGCTTCGTTCGAAGTAATTACGCTCTCTATTTCCAAATGTTATGATTATAATAGAATATTAATATACATATATTACGTCGTTAAATCCATTGAGAAAATTATGTGAATAATTCTGCATTCGACTTAAACAATAAACAAAATAAAACTGCACAGATTGTCAAAAGGTTTTTGTTGCCTCACAGAATACTATATTTTCCGTTAGTGTTTTCTTTATAGTTAGTCAACATTTTTATAATCATTTTACATCGTTAAATATGGACTTGTGAGATGTAGAAAATATCCCAGGTAGCAGACTGACGTGAAAATAACGTGAATATTTGGAGAAAAACGGATGACGACGTCGATACACCTATTATCGACCAAAAATAAACGTCATTTTAATGACTAAATAAATACGTCTTTAGTTGACGGCGAAAAGACGTGAATTCGACGCTATTTGTTGTACGTAACAGAATGAATTATGTTAACTAGGCCCATCACTAAATAACCTATTTATTTTTATAAATATTTATAATCGGCCTATTTGATTTAAAATTGAAAAATAATCGACCATATATTCATCTTATTATACAGACTAATTTGTACCTATCTTTGTTCTTTTTATACATATTTTCTTTATACCTATAAAAACCTATAACTTAATTTAAAAAAATGTAAGTAAGTACCTGCCTACTAAGTATGTAATTTTATGATTTTATATCCTAAGCTTTTGAATAGCGCGCTCAAATTCCCGCCATATTACCGTTGATTCTCGCAAAGGTTCAGGACGTGGTTCTAGTTCTAGACCTAGACAGTGTGTTCAAGACAACCAGGCATTCTGCTATTTTACCGTTTCTCATCGTTTGCCATCGTGTAAAGTGTGTGCTTTGTGTAATTGTTGAAAAAAACGAAATCGTAACCAAGAGTAGGTGATTTATTCTATTTAACTATGTCTTTTGCAAAGAGTACAGTTCTTAACCTTACTTTTCGTATTCTGTTTTGTCTTGAAAGTAGTACAATTTATTGTTTTGTTACTGAAAATGTTAGAGCTAAATGCATGGGTATTACCATTTGAAGTTTCTTGCGAAAATACAGTTTATGTTTCTTTTCCTTTAATCCATTCACTGTACATTATACGAATGTAAGTCCATAATTGGCAAGATATTAAAGGTAAGATGGCTTGCTATAGCTATATGTGTAATAAATTAGTCATCATATTATTTTTGTTTGATTTGCCCACCTTATATACCTATGTGACCAATAGCAAAGATTTGCACACCAAAGAGAATGACTCTCGTCCGAGCGCATAGTGAACATGACAAAATCCAATACAACATTACGGAATCTTTTGTAGTAAATACATTGGCACAAAAAACTACATATTACCCCAATTCTACCATTGTGTTTACTACAAAAAAACTCTGTAACGCCGTATTGCACTGTGTGCTACGTTCAATATGCACCTGTTCTTATTAAGAACCTCACCACAACGTCATTCATAAATGGCAAACGACGTTTGTACGACGTCCAAAACTCACGTTTATACGACGTCGGAAACTTACGGTTATACGACGTCCGGAAATGACGTCGACGGTCTGTGACATTATGATGTTTTATTCGCGTCTTCAAGACGTCGCAGCATTGGTACAATCGACGTAATCAGTGACTAGATATCGACGTTTTTGTGACGTCAGTCTGCTACCTGGGATTAGTAAAATGGCTGTATTCAATCAACGAACACCTAATCTGACAGGTGCATCAAAAATAAAGCTGATAAAAGGACACGAAACATTTCAAACAAAATTCAACAATAGTTCCAAAGACCTGAAAAAGTGCTGTATGAGCAATAAACTTAAAACTAATCTGTGAATTTATTGAAAAAGTAGTTATATTGAACAAGCATATTTCTTTGATGCACTGTCATATAATAACTCCAAAGAAATTTTTAGTATACGTTAACAGCTACTCCTATTTTTTCTAGGTTTTGATGGAATTGGGAATAGTTGCAGAGTGTATCGGAACAAACTAACAAACCTACAACAATCTAATCATTCCATATTATTTAAGCTTAACTCATATATACTATAAATTTAACTTTTAATTTTACTTTCTATAATTGTGTACCTACTAATTTATCTGAAATAATGAAACAATTTCATATTGCTATGAACGACATATCTTTCTGTATGAAATGCTCCTTTACATTCTATCAATTCAGTCTGTCAATCTTAATATTTTTATAATTTGTTATTGTTTATTTTGTTCGATGCCTAGTGTACAACCAGCACACTGAGTTTATTTCTATAGCTATAGTGTTACATTGATACTGTAGGTAGCTGTAAGTAGGTACATTAGCAAATATATCAATATTAGCAAAGTATACTGCAAAAGAATTCTATCTTTATTCATAGAAGTTTATAATAAATATGTAAAAACACCGTCACATAGGAAGTTGTCTGATCTTTAAATTTGTATTTTTCTGTAAATGTCTTCATACGACAATAGGAATTGAAATTCATTGACATAGATCAGCATTGTTTGTTACTTATAACCAAGAATTATTGTTGTAGCTTATTTCTGCTTTTACGACATACATGATAATACTGATTCAGTTTGATATGGCAAAAACAATTGAACCAATTGGCAATCGTAACGATAGCATCAATGGTTGAGGGTGAGTATTTCTACTGCTAAATTCCATCAGCATATTTTAGTGCCGAATTTTCTGATAGAACATACAATCCACCTATTGTGATTATTTTATGGCTCCCGCTATCACTGTAGCTGCTATATGCTCTTTATTCGTACCAGTAACAAACACTATAATCAGCAAATCAATTAAATAGATTTAAACTATGTAGGTATTATGAATGTATGTAGGTATTATGAACTGGTGCTATTTGTATAAAGATAAATATAGTGGTCTTGTTATGTAAGTTGACATAACAGGTCAAACAGTCCATACTGATCATATAACGAGCAGTAGGAATAAAATTTTTGGTGTCATATACAATTAAAATACAAAAAGAAATCTGAAACAATTCACGCAATAGTACGAATTTTATCAGTTTTTTTAAACCAAATGATTTACCACACGAAATATTGTTTTCCGTCTTTGGTTTTATTTAATGTATGATTGGTATTTATGGTATGTCGGCGATATTGTAGTTGATAATTGCTGCAGCTTTTGTTGTACAAATTTGTAGAACCACGGCGTTATATTTTCTGTAAGTGTTTAACGCGATAGTTAATAAGTTGTCTGCAATTATGTCAACGTGAGAATCTATCGAGATGGTTCGAAAATACCAGGACGGCATATATAAAAATCTCAGCTGCGGTTAGGAATGGTTTAGGTGACTTGCATGACAACCTTTCTACTTGCCGTTGATAAATTTACGTTTTGATAAAGTCGTCGAATTGTTTCTGCAATTGTATATGTAAGAAGCAATAAAATATCACGCTTTTCTAAGAGATTGGGATGGTTATATCACCCATTGCGCTAGCTGCATATTAATATTTGGGTAGATTAAAATGCATATAGGTACATACATATGTATGTGCCTATATGCATCAGTCTTGATATAGTATAGTTTCTCATTCTGTTCGAACCTTGATTCCAACAAAGTTGATTTAGGTTCAGAGAATAGTGTTAAGTACATAACTTACCAAATATCTGTTATTTCGTTCACGAATAAGAACAGACGTTTAACTTCCAACCCTAATTTAATAACTTGGGGTTATACATTTTGGCTTTTGGTTTACTTTTTATTTAGTGCTTCATTATTTAGTTTACAATAAATTGCTGGTGTATTCTCGTTCAATTGCGTAGTGTACGCACATGAATAACACTTATATAAAGTCTTCGTTAGCATATCGAGGCCGTCTTACAACAAAGGAATTCTGCGTTCCTACTGATGCACTTAAATAATAAAACAACGATGAGGGAGGCCTGCTTTGAAAGCAAATTTTATTTAAAATTTTTACAATTTTCACTAAGTATTAGGTAAGTAGGTATAAAAATACAATACACTGACTCAATTATTCCCTAATACAAAACCACTGAAGACATCTTTAAAGAAATCTTTAATTTACAATAAATAGTTAATTTATTTACGATATCGCTTAAAAAGAAATACGTTACAAGAGTAGGTAATCCTAGAATTAATTCTACTTTGTACTTGCATCCAATAGATATAAGAGAACAAAAATCTTAAGAACGCTTTTGTAAATATATTTCTTTTTAACTTCTTTTGAAATTTTCACGTATCTCTATAACAAAATGGATATAACCTGCATACATTCTCTGTAATAGCGAATAATATATTACAAAACAAAAACATAGTGTAGACTAGCAGTTTTACACATATTGTGCACAAACGTAAATTATATATATATATATATATATAAAATAATAAAAATCATATTTGTTGTATTCACGTGGGATTATAAGGTTTACATTCATAAATATATTATGATGAACAATACAAAACACATTCAAACGTTGGTGATGAAATTATCGGTCTATTTTACCTATATACATGTGTATTCAAAAATAGTGTTACTTTTGAAATAGCAATAAAACATTTATTTTGCACTACTGTTGTTATAATAGAATTTTCAATATATACAAATTAAAATAAAACCATACTACTACAGTACCGGTTGATAAAAAAAAGTCTTCTCTACCTTTATGTAAAATAGCATGTTAAAATTTATTACTATTAATTACGTATAAATTTGTTGATACTCTCAAGACTATGTTTTCTGTTGCAGATTGGTTTGGAAATTTACTGTAGATAACTGCACAATCCATAAAACAATAACAACAATCATTGCTAGCACTGATGGATTTTTATTAACCGATACGTACTCTAGAATTTATTCTCTTCAAGACATATTATGTACAACGTAACTTTAAATTAATATGTATAGAATATATGTTCGAATATATATAATATATTCAAAACGTTAAAGATCGAGGTTTGAGACCTGAACTCCGAAGGAATCGACGGGCTTTCTCGGTTAAGTCCATTTGATCTTCAGTTCGACCGCATGCTATTTTAGTCCAGGAAGTTTCCAGCTATAAGAAAGAAAATATGTTAATATTCGACAAGTATACATGCAATGGATTTGGATGGCGTATTAGTGGTAATTTTTGATGATGGAATGTAAAATATATAAAAAAAATCTCTTTTAAATATTCTAAAACAACACCTATAAACACCAACACGTTTTGTAATATATGATTAGTTACAAATACACCGAGCAGTAAATGTGGTTGTTTATTTTTCATGTAACTTAATCATGATCAGAAAAAACATTGAGTAAAACCTAGCACATCTACCTTTTCTGTTGTAGATTATAAGTGACATTAATCCCTTTATGAATTACACGATTATATATATACACATACCTGTAATTTACAATATAGGGTGCGCATTGGTTTTCTACATCTGATTAAATCAAGAAACATTTTTTACAAACCTCTTATTATATTTTCTTCTGAATGTGTAAGGTATAGTAGTATTTTCTAAATTAATTAATAAAACAAAACTTTAAAATACAATCAAAATGATTTAATGACCACCAAAACACTTTACAGCAAAAAAATCATAAAAGCTGATTATAATAGCAAACAACAATAAAAAATGCAACAAAGAAATATTAGACTATCACGATAGACATTAGTAAAAATAAAAAGACCAGTACATTATTTATTTTAGTATTCTTTTCCTTTGTAGTACAGATATCACTATCTCAGTTCCGTTTTACCTTTTTAATATACCGATTTCCTTCATAAAGCATATAAGTATTAGTAACTACATAACATCTATGTATTGTTAATAGGAAATTAGTATAAAATCTGTAACATATCTTAATTTAAAAAAACAAACACGTTTGCTCTATATTTACTAGGTATGTTGCTAAGTTAATAAGATTTTAAACATTAGTAGTATCTCAAACACTATTGCAATTTTAATGTTTAAAATGTAGAGATCGCCTAATAATAAAAATATATATTTTTTTACTTTATACTTGTTATGGCTCTTTAAGTAAGGAATAGAATACACTAATAAAACTAATCACACAAAATAAATTATATACAAATTAGGCTAGGCAGGGCTCACCTTCAAAATATGATTCCTTTCAGGTTCGGAGAATGTAATGCGTTTAACAGCAGCACTACGTGGACCTTGGACATGGAATGAGGCACAGTTGGTGAACGGTTTACGCTGTCAGGACAAGGATATAAAAAGCTACAATACCACCACATAAAACCCGACAATGCTACATCCCAAGCCTAGCCTAAACGTGTATATATATATATATATATATATATATGTAACAAATTTACAAAAAGATACCAATCGACATAACAAACATTTGAAAATAGTAAAATTCACTTTTATGTTAAGTTGACTATGTAAAATTTATTCTGCTTCTAGAAAGATTTGCAATAGAAAAAAACCATTAACAAATTTCAAAAAATCTAATAGGTAGTGCAATCATTGTTACTACTATAAGAAAAATAGCTTGGAAAAGGTGCATAATCTAGAATGTAAATCAATTAGATTGCCATACCGTGGTGCAACATGTGCTGATATGGTTTTTTCAGAGATAGTATAAAGTACAAAATATAAAACTTTAAATGATATTTGTTTTTTAAATACGTTACGCATCATTTGGTAAATAAAAACACAACAACAAATAACAAGTAAAAGAGATATGAAAAAAGACAACATGCATTGCTTTTTCCTTCGAATGACTTTCTAAATAATATATAAAAAT
Source organism: Popillia japonica (assembly GCA_004785975.1). NCBI lineage: Eukaryota > Metazoa > Arthropoda > Insecta > Coleoptera > Scarabaeidae > Popillia > Popillia japonica. Next base: position 8,581 of record SMLS01052399.1, read on the forward strand.
ATGTGAACTGTATGTACATATTTAATATATAATCTGCTAAGGTACTTGCGTTATATAGTGTAACCATTTTATAGTAAGCTGTCTTGAGACGTTTTGGTACAATAGGACTTTAAACAAAAGGACTAGAAGGGTTAAACCGGTATTTTTGTTTCTTTTGATAAAATAACAAACTCAATACATATTTTCAAACACGATTTCAATTAAGTACATGCTCATGCAAAAATCTAAGAAAATAAAAAAGGGTGACCCATATATTCTATTCAAAAGCCGTACGATCTAAAAGAAATAATAAAATTCGCGTGTCATATACAAATAAAAAAAATAAACAAAAAATAACAAATGGTGAACATAACAAAATAAAGCAACCGTTTTTTGGGCATCAACAGGTACAAAGGTACTCTTTAGAAGTTAAGGAAGGAATTAACAGGGAAATTAAAATTATATATGATCTCCAAAAAACCATCCATGTACCTTGGACGATCCTGTGTGTGTCTCGTCCATCAAGCCAACTCCTAAAGAGTCTTTCAACTGTGGTGTTGAGGAAAATATTGATATGTCACTGTTCATAAGTGATTTACTCTGAAAATAGAACGACAGTGGTTAATCCACGGTTTTCTGTATCACAGCATACTATTTAAAATTTACAATTTTTACCACTACGTTTCAGCAAGTTTATTTATATTGAATAACGTACTCCTTCTATAACTCCTTTATTCATGAATTAATATGATTGTCATATGTGGTATGAGTTTTGTCAGCACCATATGGAAAGCTTTACAAGTATGAAATTATTAAGCGTACCACTGCAATTGTAAGATTTATAGAAACAAGTGTTTCCTTAACTGAATTCTGTTATAATGTAGCCTAAGATTCTGATAACGCTACTGAGTTACATTACTGGCAAGTAAGAGCAACCTGTATACCGTGTGAACGTCTGCGAGCGGTCGATAGCTAACCTGTGCACGTTATATTCTACTGTACAATTGTATTGTATTAGATTTCCTATCGAGAGGGCGATCTATCTAACTAATAACTACCTCTAGTTATTTCCGCAGAATTCCCACCGTAAAATTGCTTTACCATACGGTTTCTGCTCCGGCGTATAATATTCCATTTTAAAAACGACCGTTACCACTCAGAATGTGCTTTATTGAGAAATGTGTGAAGGAGTGAGCGCTGGGACGTATGAAGTCAACTGAAATGTGCAATTCAGTTGAATTAGTATGTGACAATAATTGTGTACCTATCTCACTCGCAGTCTGCATAGATAGACTTAGCGTATACGCCTTTTTTGTTCTGATAAACGGAAACTAGCTATGCCCATCTTTTATTTTAAGCTTTAGGTATCGATCACTCGCAGGCGTGTACATGGTACATACATACATATGTATATATACACTGCTTTTAAACTGGTACTCTTATATAACATGCAGTAAAAGTAAAGAACTCTTCTTAGGCATTTCTATATGATCAGGGCTGTGTTTCGGAATGCAATGTTTGTTATCTGTCATAAATAGAGTGAGGCCGTTCGGTGCAGTTTGCTAGCGGGTGCTAGTACATGAGTCATGCATTTTGATAATACTGGATCTGCCCAACATAGACACAGTGGAGGGCAAACTCGCAATACGACAGTCAGCGAGGACCGTTTTATTACGGTTCAGTATCGAAGGACTAGATCTTCTACTGTAAGAACACTCCAAATTCAATTATTGAATGCAGCGGTTGCTCAAGTGTCCGCTCAAACGGTAAGAAGAAGACTCCATGCGCTAAATTTAAGGTGCAGATCTTCTACAAACTGTCCATTGTTGACCAGATCCCATAAAAGAAGAAGTCTGGAGTGGGCACCTCAACATGCAAATTAGAATGTTGAAGATTCGGATTGTTGTTTATTTAGTGACAAGACTAAAGTGCGTCTCCATAGGTCAGATGGAAGATTTAAATTATGGAGGTGGTTCAATTACCGTTTAGCGAGGTAATTCTGTAATTCGTCATACTGAATTGATTATGCTTGGAAATGCTACAATGAATAGTATCAGGTATCTTAATAAGGTATTACAACCTGTAGTGTTGCACTTTGCTAATGAAAAAGGCGATGGTTTTGTGTTTGTTGATCATAATGCGCGTCTCCATAGAACAAGACAACTCAATACATTTTTTGAAGAGAACAATGTCACGCACGTGGATTGGCCAACGAATTCTGCAGATCTTATTCTCATAGGGAACGTATAGGATTACCTGAAGAGGTTGATAAGATTATGAGGGGCGGATCCAAACAACCATCAGTCTGAAACTGTCGTTTTGGAAGAACGGCAAAATATTTCTCAGCACTACATTCGGAATTTCATTTCCAGCATACAAAGACGTTGCCAGGAGTTCATAAGAGCTACAGGAGGTAGGGCACTACTAATCTGTAAGTGTTTGGTTATCTTTTCTTTCCAGAGCAAACTAGTCTCTACTACTAAAATGAAGATTTCGTTATTTTTTCTATTAAAACATTTCAAATTCGTTATTTAAGTTTTATTGTTTTAATTCTTCGCCTTGAAAGTGTTTCCCAAAACCATATACTATCAATTATGCAAGGTGTTGCTCAGAAAGTAGTTAATTATTATTTATATATGTTGTTGTAAGTGTACCAATTCAAAAGTTGAGCAGTGTAGATATGTATATTTTCCGTAAAACTTGAATTAGTATTTAATTTAAAAAATAGTCTACTACAAGTGCCAATGTTATGCATCTGATAATTCTCTGTAAAACTTACCTTACGGCAGTTTTGAATTGATTTACATTCAACGTAAAATTTTAATGAAATTCAATTTTAATATGTTTAAAAAACACTAATTGTATATGTAGAAGTACATTAGGAATACATACCGGTCGTTTTGAGTCATAGGATATTGAAAGCGGGGAGGAGGTGAAGGGAGCTACGTCCCCACCAATACACCGTTCATACACTCATACGCGTCCCCACTTCTTAACGAATTTTCACGGCTCCTCACGGCTTTATTTATCCTATTTCTCAAAACGACCGGTATGTCAAATTATGATTTCCTTAAAATTAATAATAAAAAAGTTATAGAAGAGTATCTATGACAGAATGTTCTCTCTCAGTACTGTTTTTATATAGAGCCATAACCTAACTCAATGTTTTCGCATACTATTATTGATTACAGCCACCAGTGCTATACTTACAGGAGTTTCAATGGGGACTGTTAAATCTGAAGAACTTGTATGGGAAGACCATGCGAGAGCTTTCCTAACTCGTTTATTTGGATTATTCTCTTTCCCACTAGGATAGGAGGTGACTGATTTTCGTTTACCCGTTAAATATCCACTGTCATTCTGCAAAATGAAACAATATACACTGATACAATACTTGGCAAATTATTTATTGCATACAATCAAGTGACTTATTATTCGAAAGTATTCAGGATTCGCCAAATATAATGATAAATTAAAAGATAAAAAATAAATAGAACACAAATATTATAAAATAGAAGAATTATTATAAAATAATTATAATAAAAAACACTAGCTAGAGTTTATAATAAAGCAAACAGCGGGAATACAGACAAATAGGTAATAATAGAGATATTTTACCCACAAAACATCAAACACAGGCAAAACTATTATCTCTAATTACGTAGTATAATTATAACAAAAATTATTTAAATTCTATTTTCTATAAAATGACAACCATTTTACAATACCGCTGAAGAAGAGTATTTTTGCAATATAAAATCAATATGAATATTATAACAGCAATTGACATTGAAATATAGACATAACGTATACATATAGCTGAACAGTAACGTATGAAATTTGGTACAAAATATTAAAAAAATACAGTAGCATTAGCAAGCTCATTTGATATCAGACATTCTATTCCATAAAGAAAATCATATGGGGGAATCGAATATTAGAATTACTTATGTATAAGCAACCAACACAAAGTTCTGGAACTCCTCGGCAAACATTTCACGATGATAGATTCTAAGTTTGTTGTTGCAGGAAAGGTAGTGACATTTTACTAATCCCCTAAACTTGCAGTTTAGTGAAAGTTGTGAT
>ML216389.1:5828-20883 GCA_004785975.1 Popillia japonica
TACATACATACATACATACATACATACATACATACATACATACATACGTGGGTAAGTAGAGATTCGACAGTTTCCATATAACAGCGTATTGAAAGCGTCCGATCCCTACTTACCATGAGTGTACCATATATCATATGACATATGAAGAGAATGATCAGTAACTCTTATATTTTCCGAAAATATGGGAGCAACAAAATTTCGTGAATTATGGATGGATACTATAATAAAATTTTTGGAAGCTATCTTCGATTCTTAGAAGAAGGGTAGGGTAAATATGTTGTTCTTTCTCACTATTTTGTGAATTATGAATGAAAGATAGGTAATATTTGAAGACAATAGAAAACTAGTCTAAAAAAACCGGGAACATCTGTCAAAACTTCGATTTTCAAAAGAAGAAGGCCAAGGAAGGGGTTGCTGTATAAATTTAATATATGTACACCCACGGACTTTAGTTATATCCGGTATCTAGCGGTACAGCCTGCGCTCCTGTCACCATGTCCGTTTTATCTTAAAGGGAATAGTGACAGCAGCGCAGGTTGTACCGCTAGATACCGGACATAACCAAAGTCCGTGATGTACATATGTAAAAGAATTAGAACTGAGTGGCAGAAATTTTGAAATAATATATAACAAATGTAGAACAACCTAGCACAGTTTTCAAAATTTCGAATTTTACAAAACGAGGTGTTTACTTCGCAGATGAAATTTTGAATCTTTTCAAGCTTTTTACAGGTTAGAAAGCCGAAACTTCGAAACAATTCATATACATAGCACAATTTGGAACAATGTTCAAAAATGTGTCTTTCGAGAAAGGGTAAGTCTAACTTTTGATTTTCTGTATATGTTGTTGTATATGTAGATAGGATAGAATGTGAGATAAGCATATGTATCTGGTTAATATTGAAAATTTATTTTTTCTGCGCTCTCGAATTTCATAGTTAATGACATATTACTACCGTAATCATTTTGTCATGTTCACTCTTTCAAACAACCACCGTCATAATGTCCCCATTTGCTCTTGTTTCGTTTCCTTGAATTACACCCGATATGCCAAGGACGTCTCTTGTTTACGTCGTCTGCGGGACCAACCGCACATGCCATGCGTACAACCATTGGACCCTAGGAAATTTCACCCCTCATCGGTGAGGCATATTGCAAATATCAAACGTTCAATCGTCAAACGAAGACCTATTCGTAATCGTGGGCAAGCTGTAGTAAACGATTTCAGCCGTTCCGACTCTTACTTTTTATTGTGTGGGCGTAGGCGTCCGTGTTATGGCGACGGACCGTTATACCTCCCCATGTTGTTCAAAGTACCTACGGTATTGATTGCTTCCCCGACGCGTTGTCAGGCACGACACAGGCTCGTTTTCCCCAGTGTGGCACAGCTTTGTGTCTCTGAGCGAACGGTAGCATGCTGCTTTTGCTACTGCTCTCCTCTGCGCTACAGGATAGTCTGGGTGACGTCACGTGGATCGATCCTACACAGGCGGAGAGTAGTGTGTCTGTGTCCATATGCGCGATGCTCACGTTTATCCGTAAATGTCAACCCTCCAGCTCCTGGTAGTGAAATTGCAGAAAATTGTTTTGCTGCTAGGTCAACGATCTCATGAAAGTAACCGGGTTCACAACTAGTAATATGCGAAAAATCGGAGCGTATGCCAATACTTCTTATTTATTAAATACGACGAATTTTTTGTTTTATTTGATATTAAAATCCTACAGACACTACTTGTGGTAATGATTTGGCTGCTGATACTTGAAACGAAAATATTCTATGAAATATTATGAAATAAAATAGAATTGTCTTCCTCAAAAGTAAGAGCAAAGCTTTAGCTTTTATTCCGAGAATTCCGAAGCATTTGTAGTTCAGCAACTTTGCTTTTTGAATGTCTGTTAAAATGGGAAAAGAAAGAATCTAGTCAGAATGTATGAGTAGGATTATAGTCTTGTCATTTACATAACTGCTAATGTTTTTTCAGAAGTTCGCTTGCAAAGTAACACACCAGCATTTGAAGCGAATGGAAGTTTTAAATCGAAAACTGCTAAAAGAATAATTTTATATTTTAGGAGTATACGTCCCTGTAGAGCTTATAAGGTATCAAACTCCCTATGTTAGTAAATATCACATGCAAGATTTATACATAACATAATGCGACGCAACCATCTTACATTGTAGCTCCACATAAACTACACAATTGTATCCTAATCTCGGTCAAATATTTTGACAAGATAAGGTCGTAAATATAGCAATAGAAGCACAATTTTTATTTTGGGTTATCGCGTTGTTCGCTGACTTATCATGACTCGAATGTGCTGACATCAACAAACAACGTGTATCACTATAACTACACGCTATGTAAAAGCGATTTACTCTTTTCACTCCCTATTTTATCACAGCATGTACAGATTAGATAAAATTGTTGCTGTATACCGTCTCGGGCCAGAAATAGAGCCTTTACATTTTACGATATTAAACACGCATACAAATTGTGTAAAATTATCGAATGCTATTTATGTATGTATGTATGAAAGTGTGCATGGTTTAGATGTGTCTACATACATAAGTATATTGTTTATTAATCACATAATCATGTTTATGATTTTCGTTTGTTTATTTCTTCTAACTATACAATGAAAGATGTATTAATTGAGAAAAATATTATGCTCAAATATAGATAAGTTGTTTACACCATTTTACGTAATTTTAAATTCTTGAAATAGGTCTGGTACTACACGGATACTAAATATGTGTTATTTCAGTTATTTACTTTTCCGGAGGTGCGGACGTCGTATTATGTGTTAGTATTATACAATCACTTAAGATAAGAAAACTTTTTAGTAGTTGCGAATGTCGCAAAAATCTGATTTCAAGTACTTACAACACTGAAAATATTGCATCAGTATTAGTTTATTAAGATCAGTTTGTGACCAGATAAGCTTATCCGCAGTGCATCTACCGTGTTATAAAGTGCATTTTTGCATTTGTGCATTTGCTTCGGCAAAGTGCGTTAAAGATTAGTTAGCTTTTTTGTTCTTTACAAAATCGATAAATCGGTTTCTCCATATTATGAAATAAGGATGCGTTGCATTGACAAGCAACTGTATTATACTTATTATTACACCTATCATATTATATCATCCTATACAATAATAACCAAAAAACCATATCAAAAATTTAGAGTTGAAAATAACTGAAAAAAACGACGAAAACGAATTATTTAATACATTGAAACGGAAGAGTGGTGTCATTTCTCTTACGCTATACTGTACACGTATTCAATAGAAGCACAGCTGCAAGCCAAGCATCATATGTTTATACGACCTTGCACTACATTAGACCATTGTATCGTACGAAGTCAATGGCCATACGTTTTAAAAATATCCGATCAATAGGAAAGAGGTATCTTTGAGTGTTTTTTTTTAATAATGTTATGACAATAAAATCGATGTTATATTGAAGTTAGAGTAAAAAGGGCGTGTTTAATAGCAGATTTCGATCGGTAAATGAAAATTTAAGTTGAGGGAAAGTCGCATTGAATGAAAACATTGTATCTAATAATAGTGCAATTATGTTTATGGCGCTTTAAGCTCTTTCGTAGAGGCTACTACAAAATTTAGTTCTTTTCTTTTATTTGTGATAAATTGCTGGTCCTAAAAAGGACCTCTTTGAGAGACAGGAGAAAATGTATTATAGGAAAGGCTCGATGTGTTGCCCATTTGCAAGAACACACACCTGTAATCGTCGGGTAAATCCTGCACTGATCGGCTGCCGCTGCATAGTATGCGTCGAAGTTTGTGACATGAGAAATAATTTTTTTTCTCGTTTACGCTTACAGATAGACCCAAGGTGTATTATATGTTTTTGTTTCTAAATCGTTGTAGCTATCATCCCTTAAAAGCATGCTTTGTATATCGCGGACACCCTGTATACCTATCAGTAATTTTAGTTTGTTATTAAGGGTGTTGGGTACAAAAAAACTTGCTTATTACTGATTATTTCATGTGCAATAGAACGTAAACATATTTCTACTATGTTACAAGATATAAAATAAAAGGGTAAAACGAAAAATAATGACTATAGGATGACTTACGAGTTAGCCATTGACAATGGTCCGATGGAAGTGAGATTTTAAATATTCATGTATAAAATATACGTCTAGGGTTTATCATTGCTATTTAATCAAAAAAGAAATTATTTATGTAAATAAAACGTTTTGAAAACAGCACTTATGTTAATGTCACTTTCTGTGTAGCTTTTAAAACATTTTATTTCCATAAATAATTTCTTTTTTCATTTAACAGCAATGATAGGCCCTAGACGTATATCTTATATATGACTATAAAATATTGATTTTTTTAACTCGTAAGTCATCCTCTAGTCATTATTTTTCGTTTTACACTTTTATTTTATTCCTTGTAACATACTAGAAATACGTTTACATTCTATTGTACATGAAAAAATCAGTAATAAACAAGTTTTTTATTACATTTATATTACAAATGAAATCTTGTTAGTTTGAATAAAGCTGTTCTTAAAATATATTGCAAAATAGATATTCTTACATTTTTGGTTTTTTTATCTGTGATTTGATGCTTTAAAGTGTGTACTAATGTATTTATAATCGAAAAAATGAGTTAGCCCACAAGCCGCGGTGTTAAAGAGTTGATGCAAAGAGAGAAAAGTTTTAGTTAAAAGTTTTTTGATGAATAAGTAATTAAGTACTGGATGTTTATTTTTTCGAATATCTTTTTCAAATTGTAACCTCACAATTTTATGGTTAAAAGTTGTTTTATTATAGTTTCGTTTTTGCAGTTGTTTTGTGATGGTTTGCAAATCACTTGCTGATAACTTATGTACGCATGCGTGAATAAAAAGCGTTTTGAAACTATGGATAATAAGTTGATCTGACTGAACGTTTTTGTGATCACTTTTGTACAATTTCGATTTAAGGAGCGACATCTCTCGCAGATACGTAAAGTAACATATATTTTATTATTTATTTTGCGCGCCTATTTATTAGAATTACTATTTTGTTATTGTAAATACCCTATAATAATAAATACTCACGAACAAATCCCCTTGAAAAAGAATATAAATTTCTAACTAACTTCCCATGTTGACTATAGGAGTATAAATATAAAGAGTATGCAGCTCTAAAAAAAGATATAAAAGATAAGAAAACTATTGTTCAACTTCTTCATCTAACTAATCTATTAATTAAAATAATTTCACCCAATAAGTTTAATGAAGGAGGGGCTGCTATATTACAGCAACTAAATAAAAATCACTATATGTATATTATAGTATTTTATAGCATACAATTAGTAGCAATATTTATGAAAGATTCAGTATAATTATAATTTATAAGCGTCCATAACATGTACGTTTTTTATACGTAACTAATAAGTAAGAATAAAATCACTATAATTTTTGCTAGCTAGTTAAATATCAGTAGACACTTTTTAACAGACATTTTATTAAGAAGTATTAATACAACATATTGAATAATGAACAGCAAAAGTAATGTTCTAAGATACATACATACATAATTATGTATGTGTATGTCACGATATTTGAACTTGGCAAAATTATGTTGTTTATTGCTTTAAAAATAAAATGCGCATGCTCCTGATATTTTACTTGAACAAAATCCGCCAACCGTTCCAATCGTTTGAAAATCGTTTCATGACTATTTTAATACCTGCAAAAACACCCATTATCGGCATTTGGTAATATTTCTCTGCCCGAAAGCTTATCTTTCGGTGCGCATGCTCCTGATACTTCAAACCGTTGGAAAAGGCTGCAAAAACGAAGCTTATGTACTACTCTTGGCCAACACTCTGTAATATTGCAGATTTTATAGTTATAGCTTGATACTTCTTGTACATATACTTAATGCAAAATATTCTCTGCGGTTTCTATACAGGGTCATTCCCAATATATGCGACAAACTTCAGGAGCTGATTCCTGCGGTTATTTTGATCATAAAAGTTCATAAAACATATGACCAAAACCGCTTAGTTCTAAAGCTATACAATGTTTAATAGTAAGTTAACATAATTAATATTTTTATTATAAATTAACTGATATTTTTTTCCACTTGTAGGTCAATTAAAACACTATATTTGGATTAAAGATCAAATCTATTCTAGAACCTTTACACTTTATTAGGTTTTCGTTACTACTTCTTTAGTGGAATAGAATTGACATTTAATTTGTGCCAATTAAAAACATCCCCATGCCTATCAACAAAATTATCTACAGACAAAAAATTCAGTGATATATAGGATTATGTTTACAATATCGTCGACAATTTAAGATATCTTTGAAATGTAATTTTATAATCATAAGAATAATGATTCTTATATCAATTTATTTTTTGTCAAGCTCTAACAATTCTGTTCAAGGACGAGGGAAAAATATGGCAAAAAAACCTAGTCAAGAGCTTAATTTTCAATATCTGTTCTAGAATTGACCGCGTTATTCTCTTTTTTAATGTATATAATTTCATATATTAATCTCTTTTTGTAACTATTTTCTTTTTTTTAATATTAACATTTTCAAAATTAAAGTTATGTCCTAGTTCTTTAGAATGCTTAGACAAAGCAGTTTCCGCGGTTATGTTATGCGTTACAGTGTATTGATGATTATGTATAGGCTCGTTTTTTAAAGTATTGTCTAGTTTGACCAACGCAACGTAACATTTATCATAGTCTTTGCATTCTAATTTATATACGACATTACTTCGATTATCTTTTTTAGTTAGTTTTTAAATTTGCAAATAACTCTGTCTGTTATTGGTTGGTATGTGATTTTTTAAATTCAGGTTTAATTTTGTCACTTAAGTTGTTGATGTACGGAATTGTGTGATATATTTTACTATATAGTTTGTTTTGTGCGTGTGTTGTATATTTTATGAATTTTCGTTTTTTATTAATGTTTCGTAAAATTCTTTTGTAATAACTATTTTTGTCTAAAATTGATCTAACTTTGCTTGAATTTCCTTTCCTAAAATCAGGATGTGCTAATTTAATAGCATGGTCGACTAAACTAGTAATTTTTTTAAATTTACCGAAGTGTTTGAAAAGTAGTTTAAGTATCTGTTGCTACTAGTGTCTTTTATGTACCAATGTGTTTTTATGTTCGTGTTATTATGTATTATTTTAACATTTCAAAAATTTATAGAATTTTGATTTTCTTTTTCAACCGTAAATTCTAATCTATCATGATAGGAATTAAATGTGTTTATAACAGTTCAATTTTACCTATCGCTATGCAATATATGCAATCATCTGTACACCGCTTGTAAAATTCTACATGGCAATTTAGTTTATTTAAAGAATCTTGCTCAAGATCGTCCATTACTAAATTTGCTATTATAGCAGATAATGGAGAATATATTTTGTCGTTGTATTGCCAACTCTTCGAATGTGTTAGCGATTAGTTACAGGTAGGATTTTTTTTGTTGGGTTGTACATACTTAAAGAATGTTTGTTAGTCTTTAAATTGTCACTCATTCGGTATATGATGGATAATGCCGAAACATGTTTCGCGAATTAATCCAATGTTGTGGTGTTTGGAATTACCGCAATTTGTCTGTAATAAAACTATGTGATAGGTAAAAATGTAAATAGGGTAAAATGCTTCAACCAATAATATTTTAGCTAAATAATAAATATAAGATCCCATCTGCCTTCAGTTTCATTAGAAACAACCATTTAGATATTAACAGTAGTAAAGCTGTCAAATGCAACCAAGACGGGGAATCTCCTAGTGGCTTCAAAAACGCCGAATACACAAGCACTAGAGAAACATAGAACCAAACGGCGAAGCCATAAGTTTTCAAGAGTTTCCGTTCAGTTTTATAGATTGAAATAATCGTCATCCAAATTTGCGAATAGGGTATTTTCTACTACTTAGATCGGTCGAATGACATGTCAGCGAGAAGTACTACGGAACCATTATTCAGAGAGACAACATTGACATGTGGACAACGATGATTGTATAAAAAATTTATCTGGAATGGGCATATCTATCGACGTAAATCACTAATTAAACGCTTGATTCATTCGAGTGTGTAAAGACCCTGCAAGGCAGTTTTCATGAGCGGAGACAGGCTAAGACTACCTATAGCAATCTTAATTGGTCATTTCGCAATGAATAACACACAAATAAAAACAGACCATGCATTATAATATGTACGAAGTGTGGGAGTGAAGTAGAAACTCCTGCTGACCTCTTGTCTGGTCAGCAGTCAGAGGCGATTCGATTTTGAGGTATACCGGTTAGACAAACCCAGATTAAACAAATTAACTTTCCCCAATTTGGAAACTTGTTTGTGTTCGAGTGCAACCTGGTCGAAAGGGATTAAAGTCTTAAAAGGACATAATAGATTTTATGGCCGAATGAATAGCTGTCTTTTGGGGTGAACCTACCTTTATCTCCTATTTATCTTAGTCAGGTATGTATATATAACTTTATGTTCAATGTGTCGCCTATCTATTTCTTAGAATTCGTTGTCAGTAAAGTAATTAAACTAATCTTTTTATATCCTTAGAACAAAACGTATCAGTGCCGTCGATGTTAGTTACTTTCCCTATTTAAATACAACTTGCCGGTATATTGAATTAAAAATTCTTTTAAGCTTTGTTTGTGATTTATGTAATAGTTGTCACAATACATTAATTTTATTTTGAATTGTCATTTTTAGCTAAATATACATTAATGGTAAAAAATCAGTATATAATTTGATTTGAAGATGGAGAATGATATTAGTCGCTGTAAGCATGCTTCGATGAGTTTTCTTAATTGTACTTCCAAGTAAATATTCATTATGAAACACTATACCACAACAAACACTTTATTTGAGATCAAATTTAACTGCTAATCAATTATAGTGACAGAACCAGTCGTTGATGATCCTTTAAAAAGCTAACTACATAACAGTTTTTCTAGAGCCGAACTAGGTTTGTCTGTGATAAATTCCTTGAATGCGCGGACAACAACATTTCATAGATGCTCATATTTATATAGTTCCATTGTAGGTTAGATATTTTGAGCCCACGCTGTATATGAGGAAAGCATATACAGGGTTGCGCACTTGGCCTTCGTTCGTAAACAGTACGTTTACTATTGATTTTAACGGAAAATGTTAAGATGCATTTTTATTCGAATGTTTGCCGTTTACAATGTAAAAATATTTCGAGTTCCCTGAGGAGCTCGATTTCGTCTGTACAGGACCGGACTCAGTTTTTTTAAACGGAACACCCTATATATTTTTATAGTTTTGATATGTATATCGAATTTTAAGTCAATGTTGTAACGACTTTTATGTGCAAAAGTCAACTCGTTTAGGAGAAAAAACAAGTTTTTTAAAAATTCCCACCGAAATTACTGTTCATTCAAAAAATCGTATCTATTCAATCGTTGACTAAATATTGACGAAATTCGAGATTATCATAGCCTAGAAAGTGGTATAATTTTTGGTATGTTGATTTTTAACGAAACTTTTTGTAAAAGGACTTCATTGATATTCCTTTGGCAACCACAGAAAAAGTTGAAAAAAATGATTTTTTTTAAATGGAACCACCTGTATATTTTATCAGGAATGAATTCCTTTAAAAATTTACTAAGATTTTTGTTAAACATGTCCTATACCCAAAGGCAATAGTTTCTAAGATAATTACCATTAATATCATGTTGCTCAGAAATTTTGCTGGTTTTATAAATTAGAGTTAAAATCAATAACAAATACACACTATTTATAACAAATATTTAATTATTGTTATAAAAGTATTGTAATAGTCACATAAAAAAGAAATGATGCAAATACAAAATGCTTAAAATCAATTTAAAATAGCTTCAAAAACCCCGCCATTATTTTCTTTACACAGCCTTGCACGATTTGTAAAACTTTCGTTAACATTTTGTAACATTGCGGGGCTTATTGACCTGAAAGCTTCACGTATTCTTTCATATCGTCGGAAGTTGTAGGCGGTTCTTGGTATAAGCGCTCCTTGACATATCCCCACAGAAAAGTCAATTTTGGTAATATCGGGTGACCGGGGTGGCCAATTCACAGCTCTTCCTCTGCCAATCCATCTCTCGGGATATGTATTGTTCAGAGAGGTTCTTACTACCATACCGTAATGGGCAGGAGCGCCGTCATGCTGGAGCCACATGAATTGACACACTCTCAATTGGATATCTTCTAGTAAAATAGGCAATTCTTGCCGCAAAAAATGTAAATAAGTTTGGCAGTTTAAGTGTCCATCGAAAAAAAGGGCCCCACGACGTATTGACCAAGAATTCCACCCCACGTATTTAGCGACCACCAATGCTGACGGTGAACTTCTCTTGATAGATGTGGGTTTATATCGGAATAATGGTGGTAATTGTGTCTGTTCATAAACCCGTCATAATGGAACGTTGATTCGCCGTAAATAAAACAAAATTAAAAAGTCTCTGTCTAATTTTGCATTGGCCCAACGACTAAAATCTGAACGACCTAGAAGATCATCTCCAATATGTTTGTGGTGCTTTTGAAACCGATATGGGTGAAATTTTTCGTTTTTAATGGTACGCCAAACTGATGTCCTGCTAACTTCTGCAATGTCCTCAATTTGCTTAGCACTTCTTCTTGTGTCTTCAACTAAGGCTACCATTATTATTGCTGTATTGTTCTCACTTAGAACTAATTTGTCACGTCTAGGTTTCGAACATGCCACATTTCCGCTAGATGACACGAATCTTTCAAAAAGATTCTCAAATGCCGATACGTCTGAATGGCGTCGATCGGGATACTTCTCTTTGTAGATACGCGTAGCCAACAACGGATTCCTTAGGCATTCACCAAGAATGAAAACCATATCGACTAATTCATTATTTGGAAAACGTGACATTTTCGGTTATATTTTGGGCTCTTTGTGGAAATCGGATAGCATAATTTGTCATATAAATTATAATTAAACTGACATATGTATAATATGTTGTTTTCGCATTGCAACTATTATTTTCACGGCAACTGCGATTCAAAACAGCAACGAACTTTCTGAGTAACATGTTATTAATGGTAATTATCTTAGAAACTATTGCCTTTGGATATAGGACATGTTTAACAAAAATCATAGTAAATTTTTAAAGGAATTCATTCCTGATAAAATATACAGGTGGTTCCATTTAAAAAAAATCATTTTTTCCACTTTTCTGTGGTTGCCAAAGGAATATCAATAAAGTCCTTTTACAAAAAGTTTCGTTAAAATCAACATACCAAAAGTTATACCACTTTCTAGGCTATGATAATCTCGAATTTCGTCAATATTTAGTCAACGATTGAATAGATACGATTTTTTGAATGAACAGTAATTTCGGTGGGAATTTTTAAAAAACTTGTTTTTTCTCCTAAACGAGTTGACTTTTGCAGATAAAAATCTTAACAACATTGACTTAAAATTCGATATACATATCAAAACTATAAAAATATATAGGGTGTTCCATTTAAAAAAACTGAGTCCGGTCCTGTACAGACGAAATCGAGCTCCTCAGGGAACTCGAAATATTTTTACATTGTAAACGCCAAACGTTTGAATAAAAATGTATTTTAACATTTTCTGATTAAATCAATACTAACCGTACTCTTTAAGAACGAAGGCCAAGTGGGCAACCCTGTATAGTAATAGTTTAGGACAACAAATGAAATCTTGGAAAATCGCAGAAAAATAGTGCAAATTTTGACTCGCCAGGAGCCCGATTCTCGAAACTCGAATGATATTTGTCGCGTACGTCAAATGTCGCACGAAATTGTCGAATGACTTCTCTCCTCTCTATTCTTGAATACTCAGCGACATTAAGACGATCGCTCGAAATAATTGTCGATTGGTAACTAGCGGCAACACCGCTTTAGTCGACATAAATGTGCATCTACTATATCGATAAATAAAATTTAGTTCATATTATCATAGTGGCTGCCGGTGGCTGCATGGTTGTTAAATTGTTGACATCAAGATATCCTCGAATTTACATATTTTTTTTTGCTTGTACTAATGATTTATAATATAATGGATAAAAAGAAATCCTATTGCAGTAATGAACAACAAAATATGATCATAGAGTTATTAGAAAAAGACAAATGTTTAATATCTGGAAATCTTTCGACAACCGAAACATTTTCAAAAATAGGTTTATCGCTTAATGCAAATGCATCCTGCCGAATGTAGTTACGTCTACCATTTACTACAGCTGCTTCTTGATGTTCTAAGTTTTCTATTGCAGCAAGCATGACTGCTTCTTCCATGTTTGCCATTTTTACGTAGAATACCGGAATCACTTGTATGTATATACATACTGCATCAACTTTTTATAATTTACTATGTACGCCACCAAGTGTAATCGAGTAGTATTATGATGTCGCACAACATTTTGTATGTCGAGTGGTTGTTGCCCACTCGCTGAAATCACTACTAAAAATTGTAGCACACGACATTCAAGAATACGACTACGCACATTTCATTAGACAGTTGGCTTGGGTCGCATGCGACATTCATCATTCGAGATTCTAGAATCGGGCCCCAGATATGATTTGACCGTTACATATCTGAATATGGCCATTTTGGAGATAAAGGCAGTATGCCATATGATTGATGAAAGCACTTGCCTCTCGTATTTCTGACTTCTTCAGGGAAACGCTAGGGGTTCATAATGCTTCCAGTCAAATTCCCACATAAAATTATCACTATTATTTATAAACAAAAAATGACTATAATAGGCGCTCATGGTCTATTGTTGGACTCTGTGATTCAGGTGATTTCGGTTTTAACCTAAAAACCGCATCAGCGAAGCTTGGCATGCAAAATCTGGTTCCACACAACTTCTCTTTTGATCTTTAGGTTCATAAGTATCAGAATACAGCAATAATAACAAATATTTATAGAATTTAATATATGTTCCTTCCTAAAACGTTGTTATTACTATACTATATGTTCCGTGTACGTAGACTATTCGCAGATAATTTGACTTGTAATAGGAGGTGGATTGCTACTCAAGAAAAATTGCATTCTACATATAACCATGGTAAATGTTACGCTTGAGGGTTTCGGTCTCGCATACAGACGGAATTTCTTATATCATAAGCCTAGTATTACACCTACGGTAAATTCTAGCAAAAAATATAAAGCCGTATTAAGTTTCAATAAACCGTGCTCACCGGTAATGGTATTGCGTATTTTATTTCGCCGGCAAGCGTAGCCAGTTACTACACTACCATTTTACATAAATTCATTAATTCTGCACGTGATGTAATGTTGTTATTGTTGTGCTTGCGTTCTTGTATACTATAACGTATTGTAGTTACTCTTTCTCGCATGGCAAGTGTTATGATTCCTTAGTAACGGCGGTCATTTATTCAACTCGCTGTTCGCTCACACCATTGCCACCCGCTTTCAATTGAATGCCAATCCTATTCGTTCATTCTTGTGCATATATGAATTTATTTGTTCTTACTTCATTTAAAAGCTCCAGGTTAATACAAGACCTTCAATAGTATTTCACGGTCAGCACGTACAGACGACTATATGTAATTGTCATAACAGTATTGTTAATCAGAAACTTTATAACATAATAATTGTCCTCTGAAGTTCATAATGAAATTTGCTTCATTAAATAAGGTTTTAGTACTTTTGCAATTTTCTTCTTCAATATTTGTTATGAAAAAACAGATTTGTGGTAGTTGAAGTAGTAGTTTCAATCATTTACTACCTTGTTTGACTTGCATTACTCAGAAATTTTAGCCAACCATCTAGGACTCGGTAGTCAGATTTTAATTACTATAAAAATGTTGGTAGTCATCAGTAGTTGAACTTTCAATTCACTTTCATTGATTAATTTGTATAGACTGCCAGGTTGTATAAAATAAAATTCTTTTTGGTTGTAAAGAAATGATTATATATTTCTGTATTACTGTGTTGCGTGTATATTGCCATAAACCTGAAGATGAAGATGTTGACTATTTTGATAAGAAAACTTGGATTTCTGTCTGAACATCTTAGGTATATTGTTTTATAATACAGCATTTGATATAACACAGTACAAATAGAATTATACCAAGACGCTATTTGAAAGAAGGATTCCTACAATCTACCCTAGTTCTGTATAGCGATGCAGTTATAAGAACCCTTTTTTATATTATAGCCAGCCCTTAAGTTGAGTGACTTTTCTAATGGTTTGGTAACAGATACTAATGATGACTTGAGCAAGATAGATTCCACGTTTGTTGAAATGTACAAAGTTTCAGGTAAACCAGATAATCAAAATATATAAATGCCTTAATTGTTATAATCTACTAATAGCATAGCCAATGTATGTGTGTGTGTGTGTTATTGATATTAAAAGTTATACCTAATCAGAAACATGCTATTGTTAACCACCAATAAACAACAAAAAGAGACCAGGTTCCATACGTTTTCATTGCTTCTGTATAACACAGCCTAGCACCGAATGATGTCAATAAAATATGTCACATAACGATTCTCAAAAGTGATGGTTGACGAGAATTGCTTGTCGTTAGTACGAAGCTACATTGTTAACACATGAACACACGGCTCTCTCTATTCTGTTTATGTAAATCTGTAATTTATTAATTTATCATTTAAGTATTTTATCTTTCTTTAAAATATGCAGTATATTAGTACAGCTCAGTGTATTATTTTGTACATGTTCATTTTGCTGTTTTTACTTCTTTGATGTTACGCCAATGAAATAGCTATTCATGGCGGAGTATCTCTTATTGGTTTTATAAATTTTAATGTTTTAGTCACTATTCTGTTTCCTGTCTTCTTGTTAACAGATTGTCGAGATGATTATTCGCTTCGCAATCTCAAGGTACAATTAATTACCCGTATTCATTTTCTAATGACTACCTTATGTACATATTTAATTTGTATTGCATTCTCGATTATTCTGTAATAACTCGGTATACAGGATGCTCGAATACTTCCATTTCAGAATTGAGATAATAGTTCTAGATAACATAAGAAACAAAATAAAATTTAAAAAAAA